>PVKA01005343.1:0-53893 GCA_004027165.1 Ctenomys sociabilis
TTTTTTTTTTTTTTTTTTTTTTTTTTTTTTTTTTTTTTTTTTTTTTTTTTTTTTTTTTTTTTTTTTTTTTTTTTTTTTTTTTTTTTTTTTTTTTTTAATTTTTTTCTTTTTTATCTTTTTGAGACAGGGTCTCACTATGCAGTTTAGGCTGGCCTTAAGGTCACTTTGTAGCTCAGGCTGGTCTCGAACTCATAACAATCCTCCTGCCTCAATTTCCCAGTGCTGGGATTACAGGCATGCGCCACCAAGCCCCGCTTGTTTTGTTTTCTTTAAACAGGGTCAGATTGAGCTCACAATCCTCCTGCCCTAGCTTCTCAAGTACTGAGTCACACACTATTTCTCCACTAACACCACCACTTTAAGACCTCTGGCTCAACAATGCAATCTTCCCAAGTATTCACTTCCCTTCACCTGTAATCCTTAGCCCTCTTTTGTTTATTTTTTGGGAGGATGAGAGAGATGGGGCTTCATTTTTGCTACCATGCCCCTACTTGCACACTGTTGTGTGCACAAAGACTAAGGAGACCTTCCCAGATTTTTTTGCTTCAACGAAGACAGTGTTTATATATTTATGTTTGGATGACCCCAAACTCAAATCCTTGCAAACCAATAAAGCAAGCATCTTAGCATGCTGCCACTATTTTGATGCCTAAGTTTCTGAGAAATACATTTGTTATTTAAGAAAAATACATATAAGCTTCTGAGAGAATGTGGATAAGGAGCAATGTCACCCCAAAAGAAAACAGTGCTCTTTGTGACAACCCCAGAACCCAAGCCCCAGCCCCAGTCTCCTCTGCCAGCCTTTTGAGCCTCTCTCCTGTGCAGGTGAGGTGTCAGTTAAATTAACTTTTGCTGAATAAGAAATCAGCCAGCCAAAGGCTTGGGACTTAAAGCTTCCTGAATAGCTTACAAGGCACTGAGGGAGTGAACAGGATCCCAGGTGGGACCCAGGGAGGGACAGACCAGACCTCAGTAGTTTAGACAATAAGTTGCAATGATAAGACAGTGGTGATTTGATTCTTTTAAGATTCTCAACTTTTAGGAAATGCCATTTCAAAATATAAATGTCACCAGGAATGGTGGAGTCAAAATGACTCCTTCTGACCAGTGAGGGCACAGGGGCACCCTTCACATGTTCTCAGGACTTGGGTTTCCATCACCAGACCACATGGGACCATGGTTTCCCACGTTGGTCAACATGGCAGTGCTGCCCATAGTGAATGGGGGGCTGTTTTGTGCTTCAAAGAAATTTAATCTCTGAGACCACTTAGAGGTAAACCCTCCCTAGGGATGTCAGGGGACAGGTGGCATGGCTCTTCCTACCAACAACTGGTGCAGTGCAGCGCCAATCACATCCTGCAGGTTTGTTTTGTCCTCTGGGCTCAGGGCTTGTTTGTACTGCCACTTTTCAGGCACGAAGGGCCACTTCATTTCCTCTGCCTCCTGGATCAGGGTCCTTAACTCTCTGGAGAGGGAAGCTGAAAAGGTCAGAGTTCAGGTAAGGAAATTGCAGTAGAAGAAAAGGCGGCTGAGCCCCTCACATTATGATGAAGGGCCTTCACAGAAAAACAGCGTGTCCCCACCTCAGGCTGGCTGCCCTGAGCTGCTGGCTGTGACCCAAAGAATAATAGCAAGGGGCTATCTGTCAGGGCTGGCCTTGGTCTGTTCTGCCCTACAGGTAAATTGGGGTAGTCAGGCATTGAGAAAGGTTTTTAGCAGGAAGGAAGGTGCTTCAGTGACTATTCCTGCATGAAGAATCAGAGACAGGAATGAAGGAAATATTATTTTCCCTGTAAAATGAGAAAGGGACTGGAAAGAACTGGCATGGTGGGCTGTTGGCAGCTGGCTCATGGCGAGAGGCAATTTGTTCAACCAAATTTTGTTTTTCTGAGAGTCCTCATCCCATCCTTTCACTTGGACGCAGACAACTAATACAACTAAATATAAGTGAGCTGGGTGAGGATGTGATTTCTTGTGAAATGGCCCTGTTTCACAGCTGTAACTGTGTTAAGCCACACAAGGGACAGCAAACCTATTTAGACCAGTTCCACAGTATCTGATCCAAACTCCAGAAGCCCCCAAGCTTTGGGGACTGGAAATTTGTTTTCCTTACATTTGACACCTAAACCTGACTTGAATTGATGAGGGCCATTATGACCCTAATGATCCTAAATAATGAAATTTTTGAAAAGTTTTATAAAAAAAATTAAGGTTTGCTTCTGATGCTGCTCTATGACTATAACATACGGTACATGTACCATGATACTGTCCCAATACAGGGAATGTCTGAATGCTGAAGGCTATCTGTCCCCCAGGTTTCTGAACTAGGGACTACAGCCATGGATACATAATAATCAGATACAAATTTCTTTTCCCTTTTTTTGGCAGTACTGGGGATTGAGCTCAGGACGTTGGGCTTGCCAGGCAAGCACTTAGTGAGTGTACTGTGCTATCTTCCCAGCCCCTAGATATAAATTTCTGAACCCATCTATGACTAAATGCATCAGCTCTTTTCTAAGTCTACTTCCCTTTTCTATTACACATTCTGATCAATGGAAACAAAATTCACTGCATCATCTGGGTCTGAAATCCCAGAGGCAGTCTAGATAATTTTTCTCTCTTCTTGAATGTACTTAGCTATTAAAAATTCTTTTCTTCCTTTATCTTTCCAGTGGTTTTTTTTGCCTGAATTACTGCTCCAAATCTCACTCTATCTACTCCATTTTTCATGTTGTTGATCTTTTTTTCCTAAAAATTAGATGGGCCTGGCTGTAGTCCTGGGTAAGACTCATTCACTCTTCAGTTTTGCACGTCTTGTTCTGAATGGTTGCACTGCCCTTATCCAAAGCCTTGTTGACGAAGTCAGACCTGCCACCAGCAGCGTCCAGCCCAGGGGCTGCCCCTTCTTTTCATGACCCTGCAGGAGCACGCTCCATCCAGCCTTCTCTTCATGCTTGCACAACTACATGTCCATCTTGAGGGGCTAGAATTGTTCTAAAGACGAGGACCAAGTCTCATCCCTTTTGTAAACAACACCACAATGGGTGAAAGACATGGTTAGTCTTAGTGTGCATATAAAATATGCTAAACAGAGCAAAGAAGATGTGATGGAGAGAACCAAAAATAAGAGATAAGAAGGAAGAAAAAAAATCTAACTCCGTCTTGGTACTCTATGACTTTCTGTGAATGTGGCATCAAGGAAAGGCCATTGCCCCTTGGCATTGAGGGGAAGAGCTTATGGCCACACCAATGAACGGCTTGTATCGATTACTGGGGAAGATTTGTAAGGATGCGGAAACTGTGCCCTGTTCTGCAGCTGAGAATGTCTGCAACAATGTCCCAAAAGATAGCCATGTTCAGAGTTTAGGGTCATTTTCTTCCAGAACATTCTCACTGCTGCTGACGGAATGTCACGATCTAAGGTTGTATCTCAGATACAGGGACATGTCCTTCCAAAGAACTTTTAAAGATAGGCGCAGAACACCTTTGGATGGAGTAGTTTAGCCTTCTCAGGTTTCTTCATGATAATGGAGAAGGATTATTCCTCACAACTCACGTTTGCTCTTCTACAAGACCACCTACAAGGTCCTGCTGGACCATGACCAGCATCTGAGACCAGATGATGGCAACATAAACATGAACCTGGCAGGGCACTCCCTGGCTGGGGTCCCTGGCTTGCAGCTGCAGGTGGGAGATGGACTAGGTATGGGTGATTTCATTTTGAAAGGACCAAAAATGAAAAGGCCACAAATAACTAAGACTTCCACCAGACCTAAAAGTGTCTGTAAAAATGTGTGTACCTACTGGTGAGAAGGAGGGAGAAAGCCCTTCCCAGAACCTTTCCCAGAGGTATAATGAACAGAGGAGAAAACAAGTGGGCAATTTACGGAGGGGTCTTATGGCGAGTGCTACAAATATGAAGAGAACTATTAAAAACACACAAAACAGATATACTTAGAGAAACAGAGGGACAATGTATTTTAGGATATACATAGTGTTGCCTCTCCAAAACCAGTTAAAAAAGAAATAAGAATTGTTTTTAACGTTTCAGACTTTGTGACTGAAACCTCCCCATCCATGACTGGTCTACAACTCTGCATGACACAAATTATGAAAGGAGCAGAGCCAGCTGCCCATACTCTGGTCACCATGCAGTCAGACTTTCAGGATGAGTGGATTTATGTTAGGGAATAGCACGAGGACTCATGGGTGATGCAGAAGACAGCAACCGTACCAGCGAGATGACAGTTATGGAAAGCACAGAAGTCTATGGAAATTGGGGAGGCACAAAATCCCTACTTGGAAAAAAAGAGTATGCTTCACCATTGAGAAGTTGCTTCCATTTTTTAATAATTGAAATTTACGTGCACTAACCAACTCAGACTCTTTGTTCCTGTTGAACTAAACTGTTTCTTGTAGCCTCATGTTTACTGAAGCCTAAAATTAGAACTGACAGCAATTCACTGCAACAAAGTGAGCTTCTACCCCTGTCTGTCCGCCTGCAGCCCAGGTCCCATTCATGCCCTAGAAATCTCCCCATCTCTCGGTGGTCATCTGCCAGGAGAAGAAAAATAGGGCAGAGATGAGAACGTGTCACTCAGGCGGGGGACAGAGGAGCACGCCTGCCGGCTGACCCTGCTGCCAGCAACCCATCCTCACCTCGGCACCGCTGGTCCTCCCTCTTGTCTTCCTCGGACACATCTGGCGCCGCCACCAAGAGCTGGTCCAGCACTTGCTCACACTCCTGCAGGAGCGCAGCGACAGCTTTTTGATTATTCATGATGATTACCCTCCCTTGACGATGAATCGAGGATCCCCAGGACTGTGGTGATCAATTACCTACGAGAAGACATCGATCCTGAATAAAGGAGCCCCTTGAAAGCCAAGCTACCTGGTGAACAAAAGAGGGAGTAAGATGATTAACTGAAGCATCATCAATTATCTGTAAGACTCAAGCAGGGAGGGATAATAGGGGGAGCACATGAAAATACATCACAGCCTGAGGACGTTATTAGGGGAGGGTGTGAAATGAGTCCAGGGCCAGATTTTGACGGGCTGAACCTCGCAGGCATCACGTGCAGAAGGGATGGGCCTTGGTGTAGGCCCTGTCACCCACAGTGAAGTCGGGAGCCAAATGAAATGAATCTGCCCTGTGATTTATGTACTTTCTGCGTCCTTCTCCTTGGTGCCTCCAGACCCAGTGGCCCCGCACTTTCTGCCTTTCTGGAAGTCTACAGGAAGCATCTGGCTAACAGTTCTAATGTTCACTCACAGGCCTGTGCTAATGTGAATGTACCAACCACTCCCCTGATGGTGCTGATTTCCCCATGCAGAACTCTTCATGGTATTTTGCATGATATAATTTGGACCCAGAATGGCAATGATAGATGCCAAATTTAGCCCTTCACTGTCAGGCACATTGCCAAGTAAAATAGAGAAATGATATGGCAGAGAGCCTAATATCCTAGATCTATCATATAAATAGATCTATCATACAGGTAGATGGATCTGCTTGGGCTGGTATTTAACACGTAAATAGTCGACAGATTCTCTCTCTGTCTTTCCTGTCTCTGTCTCTTCTCTCTTTTTTCCCCCTCCCCTCCCCTCCCCTTCCCTCTTCTTTTCTCTTCTCTTCTTCCTTCCCCCTGCCCCATGGGGAATTGGACCCAGGGCTTTAACACTGAACTATATCCCCACACCTTTTCAAATCTTTTTAAAAATTTATTTATTTGTACTTTAACTTGAAGAGTGAAAAATAGAAGCAAAAACAAATAGAAAAAGTGACATAAACAGGGTAACATACAATAATACATATGTTATGGATTTTCAAAACAGGGATAGCTAAATATATATATAAACAATCCAACACAGATCAGCAGATAGAAGTGAGTTATCCACAGAAGTTGTTGACTTGAGCCATTCAACAGCTCAGTATATTAATATGACTTTACTTTATATACCTCCATTTTTATACTTTTCTGCTGGATGGTTAAGACTGACTTAAAGCAAGACCTATATAACAAAAAATGTAACTTTTGTATCAGATAAGGTCAGTCAGGTACCCTCAGGGTTTATTCTGTGACCCTGTACCGCACTTTGTAGATCCCTTGGCAGTGTCAGCCATGCGGCTGAGTCACAGCCATTGCCAAATTTTTGTTTTGAGGCAGATTCTTATAAATTCCCCAAGCTAAGCTTGAACTCGCAATCCTTCTGCCTCTGCCTTCCTGTGTGCTGGGAGTATAGGTATATGACCCTATACATATCTGAGTGCTTTCTTATGTCAATATGAACCCTGTAAAAATTGTGTTGTTGTGCTAAATGTTTTCCAATGTTCTTTTGTACTCAAGTATATATTAGAAAGAATGTTTTCTGTTATAAGCTGGTCACTAGCCTGACTAGCTATGAAAAGAACTAAACACTGGGGGCTGGCCAGAATTTATGTTCATATCGTTGTTGTGGACTATGGGAGAGCATACCCACCCCTCTGAACTGCCAGTGAATGAACAAGACAGCTAAGCAATGCACTAGGGTGCAAGACAGGCCACTGAACAGTGACAATCCATTCTTACCATTCCTTAAAAGAGGGAACTATCAGTTAAAGTAGGAGGTTGATACAGAGGTTAAGAAATGTATTTGGTGGTTGAGAAGGTAAAAATCAATGTTGTTTGATGTGAGGTACATCCAAGCTGGCACTTATTTTTCTTTAAGTCCTACATCAAAGCAAAGAGTACTTTCTTCCTGAGAGCCCTTTCAAATGACTTCATATAGAAAGAGGGGAATAACAAGGAAATAATGAAGAGCCAGCTCATGCACAAAGAAACAAAGCTGCATTGTCATTGCATTTTAATAATGCATGCTCCCTTTGTCTACAGGCTTATAGTAATATTTTACGGGTGCTATCTTAAAGTAGAAAGTAGTTCTGTCAAGTTTATAGAGGCAAAGAGCAGAAGAGCAGGGACTGGAGACTGAGGAGGAGGGTCAAGGAAGACATTGGTTAAAGGATGCAAACCTCAGATAGGAGGAGGGAGTTCAAGAGATTTATTGATGGCATGGTGGTGACAGTTAATGACAACACACCACATACTTGAAAATTGCTAGAAGTGGATGCTTAGTGTTCTCACCATGAAAATAAGCATATGAGGTAATTAGTACTTTGGCCAATTAATTTGGTTTAGCGATTATATAACTTGTGTCTATCAAAACATCACCTTGGACACCATAAGTATATGATTGTAATTTGTGAATAAAAATAAAATCAGACAGAAAAGTAGTCTTTATGTGACAAATTAAATTTTAGATGCCTTGTTTCGGTATAGGATTTACGAAGTGACAGTACCTGGCAACAAAAAGACCTATAAACAAGAAGCTAATGCATATACTGGTGTGCAACAGGTATCTCTTGACCAATTCCACTTCCTGTTCTTGAGTTAACTATGGGTGGGGCCCCTGAGAATTAAGTCTGAGATTCCCTCTTCTTCCCTGGCTTTCTTAGCTGGGGAGGTGTAACTGTGACAATTATGTAGATGCTTCTGTCTTTTAAGTTATAGACTCAGTCTTAGTCTAGATAGATCAGGTTATGTTTGCTGGAGAATTTTTGACTTTTATTCGAAATCCTAGTTCTACTAAAGAAATTTTAAATCTTTAAATGTTTATTGCCTACTTATTTCTACTTTGAGAATTTTAATTATATGAATAAAAGTTTCTTGATTTTGACACAGTGAACTATTATATGACTGATTTGTAAATTATTTTTATTTTGGACAATTTTTATTGTTATATGCATTTAAATTTGTAAATAATTTAATTATAATATGCAATCTATTATTAATCTCATGCGATGTATTCACTTCAGAATTATTTCTCTGAAAATCACTGTATATCTTATATCTTTCACATTCCAGTATTTGTCTACAATTTTTAATATGATATACAATTATTGATTTTCAATAAAGTTAAAAAACAAAATCATTAGCTCTTTTGAGAACTCTTAACATAATATTTGTAGACATATTTTTCTTTGTTTTAGACATATTGGCTTGAATTTTAAGAAGTTGATTATTAAACAAGAATACTTGTCTACTTCCGTTTTCTCCCTTAAGCCCCTTATTTCTGATGCACAGATCATAAACCTCTTTCTTGTCTAGGGGCTGTGAAGGAGCAACACCCTGGCGCAGTCCCAGGAGGGCAAATGTGCATTTAGGGTGAAGGTGGGGCGGTGCAGGGGGTTTCTCTGTGCTGCAGGCTAAGCTCTAAGAGAGAAGAGGCTGATGGAGTTAGGGCAGTGGGGAAAGGCACTCACGGCAGGAAACACGTAGGGAGTGGAAGAGGGACAGCTGGCCAAAGTAGCAATGCCAGCAGATGACTGAGGGTAGGTGAGGCTGGAAGGTAGGCAAGGGGTCCTGGCCTGAAAGTGATAAGAAACTACGGGTAGCAGAAAGACTGCAACATATTCGCCCTGGAAAGAGCACTTTGCTATGCACGGGATGCAGAGGTAACTGCAACCAGCACTCTTAGGTATCGGTGGATGGCAGTAATTGAGGTGAGAGCTGGACCAGAGTGACAGCATCACCAGTGCAGAAAGCTAGGCAGCTTAAAGACCTGTTTGGGAAGCAAAGTGTTGGTGCTTCCAGCACCGCTGGTATTGGGCAGATGTAAGAAGTGTCACGAACGAGTCCCACGTTTCTGCCTCAGCAAAGCTCAAAACTGAAATGATGGTGTTACTACCAGGCTTAGCAACAGCGCACATCTGGGAGTACTGTAGTAAAAGACAGAAGTAAACCCATTTATCTTATTTGTATTTCTAGTTACAAAGATAATAAGAAAGATAACTCATTATCCACAGAAAGCAGTCATATGTTATCCAAGAAAACATGTCTAAAACAGGAAGAAAAAAATTTTCAAGATACTTCCTGTTTAGTACTTGTGACTCCTCAAAATGTAGTGAAGATCCTTTTGATGCCTTTTGAAAGTTATAGCATTTCCCTGTTTTGCTGTAAAATTCAAGAGAGACAATAAGAAAAAAAATACTGTAACATGAGAAACGCTTCAGAATCCAGCCATCTGTCCAGCCTTCCCCAGGTCATTGTTAGGCATAACAGGCTGGAGCCCAGGAAACTTCCCTCCAGGCAAAGTCCTGCTGGAAATTTTGATCACCTTCATTTATAAAAGAATCATTTTCAATTTCAATGTTTGCCTCTGAACTATAGCACCCTATGAGCAGGTCATTGTTTCTAAAATAGAAAAAATAAAACCAGATAAAAAAGTAAATGACAAGATATACCAACAAATTAAATTTTAACTGCTTTGTTTCTGTAAATGATTTAACAGGCAACAGTACATGGCAACAAAAAGACCCATAAACAGGAAGCTAATGCACATAATTTTGTGCAACAGATATCTCTTGACCAATTTCACTTCCTGTTCTCTAGTTAACTATCTGTGAGCTCCTGAGAGTCAGTTCTGAGGTTCACTCTTCTTACTTATTTTCCTCAGGGGGTAGAAGTGATTGCCACAATTATATAGATGTTTTTGTTGCTTAAGTCTTTTGTAACCTATGCTTTTTCTATTTTAATATTTCGTATTTTTTTCTTCATAATCCAATAGAAAGTGATTAGAGAAAGCAACCAAACAAGTAGACTGCTGGACTTTTAAATATTTTCTGTCTTTTAAGTATTTTGTCTTGTAAGTACTTTTGTAACCTATGCTTTATCTTTTTTTTCTATTTTAATATCTCATCTTTGTTTTTCTTAAAAATCCAATAGAAAGGGGTTAGGGAAAGCAGTCAAGCAAATAGATAGCTGAACATGATGTCATATGACTGTAACCCCAGCCCTTTGGAAGGCGAAGGCAAGGGGAATCACAGGATTGGACTACACCTGGGCAATTTAGTAATTTAGCATCTGTATTTCAAAACAAAATGTGTGAAAAGGGTTCAGGATGTAGGTCAACAGCACCAAAAAAATTCAAGTAACTCTAAAATAACACAAGCTACTCCCAGATTAAATCATACACTCTCAGGCACACATACACATGGACAGCCAGATGGTTATGTGTCCACATATTCTATATTTGATTTTGACATTTTTATTCTTCAATTCCATTGTTAGCTAGAACTTAGTTGAGTAGCTCAGGGATAGCTGACAAATCAGCCAGCATTAAAGAGAAATGAATCAGCAGACTTTTCAGCTCCCCATTTCTGTGGACCTTTATGCTTAGGTGTTTTCACTAGACAGTAAATATCTCTGTTAAATGGTTAAATCTCTGTTAGATCAGAGAAAATAAAAGACCCAACATGGCCTACTAGATGCCGCCTCTATAACCCACTAGCCAGCGATCTTCTTCCTGTGATAGAAGATACAGAAAAGCATAAAGAAGAATGGGACATGTCCTGTGTTGTCAGGGAGTCTATAGGGTATGTTAATTTGGTATCAGTATAACAAAATAATCTGATAGAATGAATTTACAAACTTTATTAATTTATAGAGAAGGGGCTGGCCAGATAGCTCAGCGGACTAAAGTGACCAGGGCTTCAGTCCCTAGTGTGCCATGCTGGCTCCACCCCTGGGGCACACTAGGTGGAGAGTGCGGTGGCAGCACCTGTCATCCCTGTGCTTGGGAGGCTGAAAACAGGAGGATCACTATGAGCCCGATCTGTGTAGGGAGACCCTGTAGACCTTTTACTAGAAATACAAAGCGAGAGAGAGAGAGAGAGCGACAGACAGACAGACAGACACACACACACACACAGAGAAAAAGAGAGAGAGACAGACAGACACACACACACACAGAGAAAGAGAGAGACAGAGAGACAGACAGACAGGCACAGAGAGAGAGAGAGACAGAGAGAGAGAGAGAGAGAGAGAGAGAGAGAGGAGAGAGAGAGAGAGGAGAGAGATAAAGAGAAAAGGTTTCTTTTGACTCTAGGTCTTGGAAGTTTCAGTCCATGGTAAATTGGTTCCGTCCCTCAAGGCCTGTGGTGAGACTGCACACTGTGGAGGAGTGTGGCAGAGCAAAGCTACCCCGCTTGTCACCAGAAAACAAACAGGAAATTGAGGAAATACGTGGGGGTTGGACAGTTCCTTTTGGGAGCACACCCTCAGACGACCTTCCTTCATACTTCAAACTGAGACACAGGAGGCTTTTGGGGACATTTAATATCCAAACTATAGCAGAGGGATAAAAATTTACCTGCTGGACATTACATGATTCTATTCCAAAAGCTCAATGATTTATGTTAATTAATGGTTGATTAGATTCATAAGACACACAGAGAGCTAATTTCATTCTTGTGTATATGAATAATGACTCTAAAACTACTTTTTCATCTACATTCAAAATCTATTATTAAGTTGTCCTCATGAGAAAATGTACTCTGGTCTCCAATGTACAATAAGGACAAATTTCTTTCATGGGGCTCCAGCAACAACAGATTTCCCTACATTTGGACCGTCTCCTAAATACTAAACATGCATGCATGTGCACACACAAGCACACGTGCACACTCACCAAGCTACCTCTGGCATTGCTGAAGTGGGAAATCAGGAGAAGAAAATTCTGAAGGGACTGTAGGCAAGAGTGGTGTTCAGATGCTTTAGAGTTATGGTTACTTTAAAAAAATAATTTAAAAACTGCATAAGAAGGAATTCTGTAGGCTGAGGTACAAGGCTATTGAGTTGGGGGCCAGTCTGTACTGCACAACAACATGTTGTCTTTGAAAAACAGAAAAGTTCTAAGTCATTGAAGATCTGAAGAACAGGCTTCTATTTTTAGTGGTATAGAAGACTAACCAATGGTCTCATTGAAAACAACTGCAGTGCTGAAAAATATTTTTAAACCTCTTAAATATATCAAGGGAATGGCAAGATGGGAAAAAACACTCAAGAGGATGAAGGCCATGTGGAAACTAGCATCTACCTACACTTTACCTGTAACACAGAGGCGCACCTGTGTCTTGAGAGTGTTTTCCAAACTCCATGTGCTTCAACATTGGTTTTCACCATTGTAGAGAGCAGGGGGTAGGATGTAGCACCAAGAGACCAAAGACATCAACCAGGAGGGGACGGTCCCCCAACCCCTGACCTTAGTTGTAAAACTGAGGTCCCACGGAGTCGCACATTCAGTGTTAGCAGGAGCAAGTCCTGCCCCTCCCTGGAAGTGACCTGTGGCAAAGCATGCTGCTTGGTGAAGGGAGTAGCGATTTTGTATCTTGAGAATGTGAAGCCACAGGGTCCATAAAAGCCTTTATTAATGATCATTAATTTAAAATAAATTACCTATAAAAGAGACCCTAGAGTAGTATAGTCTCAGACAACTGATAGAATCAGGCATTATGTTTTCTGAAAGACTCTGACTTCAACTCAAACTTCAAACATTTTCCAAAACACACCAGAAAATATGAGTGCTTGGTTAAATCTGACAAAATATATACCATAAAAAGAAATGATGAATAAGAAGAAAAAAGAATGGAATCAGACCCATAAAGACTTTAGATCATGGAATTAGTAGACATAGGCTACAAAATGGATCAGGTTCATGAGTTTAAAGAACCAAGTGTTGAAAATATGAATGAAGAATGACAAATCATGCGTAAATAATAGTAACTGGTTAAAAAATAATAACTGGTTAACTGGAGGAGAGAGATTAATTTAAATCATGATAAGATTTCTATGATAGTACTTTAAAATTGACATTAAAACATCTAACTTTGACTAGTAGAAGGAAAAAACCAAGAGAAAGTGTTTCCAAGAGTACAGTATAAAAATGAAGACATAAACAAGGAAGAATGCATGTGAAGGATAGAAAAGATGGCAGAAATAGTATTGAGGGCATCAGAATTTTCTTTTTTTTTTTTATAATTTTCTTTTATTTTGAAGAATAAAAACAAGAGCAAGAAAAACAAAAGTGAAGACAGAAACAGGGTAACATATAACAACATATACATTATAGATTTTTCAAAACTAGAATAGTTGATTAACAGTTACAGATATATTATCTGTTTTAATCATTAAACCCATGGCTCACATTAACAGATACAGCTATGGAAGATGGGAGATAGAACTGAATGTTACCACATGCTTTCAAGAAATCTTAAATTTTTGTTCTCTCTAATTTTCTTTTATTACCTTTGAAACAATTTACTTTAAAGAGAGTATAGCAATAATGGATATGACATTAGAAATGGTGCATGTTTAGAAGACCAAAATGACAGGTATTTCAATCATGGCTTTAGTGTTATACAATGCTGTCCTCAGGGTAGTTGCTTAGGTCATGTATATCAGCATAGAGAGTTAGTCATGGTGAGATTTCTACCCATTAACTGCTATTTTCAAAAATCTGATGGAAATTCTTAGGACAATTGCCTTAGCCATCTTGTATATATACATGTATGGTTTTGCCCCTACCTTACTACCTAACTTTTCTCCTTTCTCTCTCTTTGTTGTTTCATCCTTAAGTTTTGTTTCTTTCCATTTAACAGTATTTTCAATAAACATAAATGAATTAGTGCTAAGCATCACAAGTAAAAGATGGAGATGCACTGCAATAAAAAATAGCTAAACAGATTTTGCCAAAGCATAAGAATACAGAAAAGATAATATCTGTGAAAGAAAGAATATAGAAAAAAGTAAAAAGATAGGAAAAGACACATTCAAAAAAATAAAAGTGAATCATTATAAATTATCAGGCCTGGTGGCATATGCCAGCAACCCAGCTATAAAGGGTTAAGAGAGGAGGGTTCCAAGCCCAAGGCTCAAATGGGCAAATTTGGGGAATCCTGTGAAGAAAATAAAGAAGAAAAAGGAGCTGGAGATGAGTTCCCTGAGTCAACCCTCTATGCCTAAAAAACAACAAGGATAAAGAGAAGGAAAAAGGAGGAGGGGAGGACTTATAGCTATGTTGATATCGGGCAAAGTAGGCTTTAAGGCAAGAAGTGTCGCTAGAAAAGATCCCTTGGTGCAGGCAGTTCACTAGGGAGGCGCAACCGGCCTGAGCGGGTGCACAGCCAGGAGTGTAGCTCCTCACATACAGAGTGAAAATGAAAAGAGCTGGGGTTGAGGGCCGCACCTCCGAGACTGAGCACTTGTCCAGTGTACACAAAATAAAAGACAAACAGAAACCCCAAACAGATCAGAAACAACCAACAAGAACAAGCAGCTACGCGTGGCGGTGCCAGTCCACTGTGCCACTTCTCTGGCTCCTCTGCAGGGTGAAGTAGAAGGAGTTGATGAGCCCCTAAGCGTGGGGCCAGCCTGGGTAAAACAGAGAAGGAAAGCCAGAAGAAAAAGGATGAACACTGAGTTACAGTGCAAGACAGTGACACATTCTCTTGAAATTAATATACAAAGTGGACACAAAATTCAGTAATGTCCAGATTGCTCCACAAAGTGGCAAATCTGATCTAATACAGATCTATAAAGCAACATTCCCAATAGCTGAAGAATACACATGATTTTTAAGTGTACCGAGAATATTACAGTTGAATAGCTTCTGTGCTAGAAAGACAAAATGTTAACAAATTTCAGAGGATGAGCGTCTTCTAGAGGGGACTGTACAACTAGAGGAAATAAAGTTGGTAATAAATAGCCAAAAGTGACAGGAGCAAAACCTCATGTACGTGTGTGGTTAGAAACAATCTTCTCAGTAATGTAGGGGCCCAAAGAAGTAATCAGAAAATGCTACAGTGAGGTGATAAACATTGCCTACAAAATGTGTGGAATTCAGCCCAACAGAAGGAAAGGGTGATGTGACATTAAGTTAAACTCGTGTAATAAGAGTAAGAAAATGAATAGAAAAATAAGCTAAAAGAAAACAGATGAAAAAGAATAAAGAGCAAAAATTGATGAAATAAAAGAACAAACACCTAATGGGAAGATCAGCATAACAAAATATTGACTTTTAAAAGAGCAAAAAGAATAACAGCTGGAAAGCCTGACTGAGAGAAGACAAATAATTAGAAATAAGTATAAAAATTTGACAAAAGCACTTCAAATAAAATATTGGAAGAACTGTATACTAATATACTTGAAAACTTGAAGAGGAACTCATATAAAATATAACTTAAAAGGGATCAAAAAAGATTTTAGTTTTGTCAGCGATGGGCATTCCATTGCCATTTGAATACTGTAGGTGCATCAATTCAGCAGATCCACTCTCTTTCACCCTGTTTTGAACCGTGAGCTTTGCTATAACTGAGCATATTTTCATACGCAGGTTGAGCCTTTTTCTGTATCCCCTGTTCATACCCGTGTAACTTAACTCATTTGGGATAGAACTTGCAAAGTGTCCATGTCTCTTATTAATTGAAGAAAATGCCAATTGAGATGTTTAAGAATTTCTTTTTTAAAAATTTTATTTTATTGAAGAACAAAAAGGTGATACAAATGAAGGACTATTTTGTATCTGTACACAGAAAATAGGATAGATATACGGCCACCTTCTCTTAATTCAATGTGAAGAAAGATTTGTACTAATCGTGTTAGACAGGGTATCATTTCTGCATCTTGTACTATGAATAGCCACTGTGAAGACAGCAATATGCAATGTATTAATCGTCCAACTAATTGGTTTTGAAACTCTCATTGCTATTTGTTTGTCAATAAAATTAATTTAAAAAAGAATCTAAAATTATTTTTTAATTTTTATTTATTTATTTTTGGTGGAACTCAGGCCCTTGCGCTTTCCAGGGAATAACTTATTCCACTGTGCCATCACCCTGGCCCCAGTAATCTAAAATTATACTGTTCTATAATGTTAAAAAAATTAAAATTGTACTTTAAAATTTTTAGCAGTCATTCAACAAACCAAAAATAAATCTTTGTCAAATATTAAGGAGTCTTTGGAAATGTAATTTAACAAAAAATGAACAACAATGGTGTAAAATATGTAAGGTATAATAAAAGTCACACCTATATGATGTCCTTAAGAATAACATTTATTTATTTATTTATTTATTTATTTATTTATGGAAGGGTCTACAGGGTGTTCAGGCTCTCAGTGCTAGATTGGACTCCTAGTGATGCTCCTGTTTACAGCCTCCCATGAGCTGGGATTACAGGCGCGCGCCACCACGCCCAGTCTCAGTTGCCCTCTCAGTGCGCCATGGGGATGGGACTGGCACGGCAGGCCCGGGAATTGAATCCCCAGCCCCTGCGCCTGCTTGCCGTTGCTTTAACCAGCTGAGCTACTTTGCCAGCCCAAGAATGATTTTTATGATAAATGTGAGAGACATTTAGAAAGAAAGTAGACATTTAAGTTAACCTAAATACAGGAAGAGACAGTGTTTGTGGTCTGGAAAATTCGTAATATTATTAAGATAAAATATTTTCCTAAAGTAATCCATAACTTATTTACATATTTATGTATTTGGTACAGGGTTTCACTATGGATTCCTATGGATCCCCCTGTTTTCTTCAGCCTCCCTACCGCTGGGATTACAGGTATGTGCCACCATGCCGTGTCTTGGTGGGCCGGTCAGTGCACCCAGGGGTGGGGCCAGGGCAGCGTGGGGTGCTGGGATCAAACCTGATCCCTGTGCTTGCCTAAGCAGGTACTTGGTCCACTCAGCTATCTTGCTGGCTCTGTAATCCATAACTTTAATACAAATCTAATCAAAGTCTCTGCTGCTCTGTGTCTGTCTTTGTGTGTAACGTGATCCTAAATACTGATGCTGATTCTAAATCCGATATGGAAAAATAAAAATCAAAAGTACTCAAAACACTAGAGGAAAAGTGTCAAGGAGGAAAAAGAGTTCTATACCAAGCATCAAAAATTATTATAAAATTTTATTAAATTATATAAAAGTTATTAGTGCTGAAACAAATCAACCTCATAAATATGAGAGGGAGCCCCAGAAGAGATCTGTATACAGACAGTTTATTTATTATAGCGCCCCACAGGCAGCATTGAGATAAATGGTTTGTTTTAAAAAAATCAATACTGCCAGAGATATAGCTCAGTGGCGTAAGCATCTGCCCGGCAAGAGCAAGGTCCTGAGTTTGATCCCTGGTATTGCCAAAATAAATAAATAAATAAATATTAAAATTTACATGTAAAAGATGAAACTGCAGTCTCTAAGACTAAGAGAATGTTCTATATCCTTCTCAGCCTTCTGGTTTAAGATCAAATGTAAAGGCGAGTGCTCTTACCAAAATCAGAGAGAATTTTAAATATCTGCAAAAAGCTGCTTGTAAAGGAAAAGACTATATACCTAATTAATTGAAAAATCCCAGGGCCAGGGAGATGGCTCAGTAGAATAAGTGCTTGCCTGGCAAGTGCAAGGGTTCAATCCCTGGTTCCACCAAAAAAAAAGGAAAAAAAAAAAAAGTCCAGATTTTGATTTATAAAACATCGTAAAGCAAGTGAAAAGATAAATCACCAAGTGGAAGAAAGGAAGTATTTGTAATTTTGTAACTGACAAAAACCTTGTCATCCAGAATAACTAAAGAATTCCTATAAATCAGTAAAAGAAAACAGTAGGAAAAGAATGTGCAAAGCACTTGAACGGAGACTGCACCCAAGAGGAAGCAAGAATTGCTAATAAACCTATGAAAAGTGTCCAACTCATTAGTAATCTGGAAATACAAGCCTGTACTATGATCAAAAGCTACTCATAACTTCTTGATTAGAAAATATGTTTAAGCTGGGAAGTAAGGAGCGTTGCGAAGAAAGCCAGCACTGCTCACGGCCCCCCACCTGCGGGGCACGCAGAGCGCGGCACTGCGGAGTCTGATCCGAGGCACACAGCGCGAGCGCCGGCCACCCCAAGGTGTGCGGTCCGGGTCAGAGGGCACGGGTCCATGCCGCAGCTGTGCGCGAGAGTGCTGCTGTTTTAACAGCAAGCAAACAAAAGGAAGCTATCTATGAGTTCCTAAGTGATAGAGTGGATTAGAAAATTCATAACTGGAACAGAATAAAGAAACAAATTACAGGTGTGTGTAACAACTCAATTGAATCTTAGAAATAAATATAAAAGGCAGTCACAGATGAATACAAGCATGGCAGTTACAAACACTGATGACTAAACAACGTGCCAGTCATATGTATACGTCAAAGATACAACACTAGGGAAAAAAGGCTTTATACATGTGCTGTGTGAAATGTCACACTGTATGTAGCCTGCAAAATTGTGCAACCAAAACGATAAAAAAAAATTAAAACAAGATGGAGAATGATAAGCCATAATTCCACAATTGTGGATTTTGGAAGAAACAAGAAAATAGGAAGGAGGGGTGCATGGGAGACTTCAAAGGAAGTGGTACAGTCCTTTATTTAAAAGGACTGATCTATGGCCTTCATGGTATTCCACATTATTACACCTGTCTTCTAATGTCTTGATATCTATTCAATATTTAATTAAAAATTAAACTGAATAAAACTAGAACCCAAGCCTAGCAGTGTTAAATTAATAAAAATCAGTTACCATTCTTAAAGTTGGGACCAGGGACTTCACTGAGAGAGTGTAAGAGATGCAGCTTCTTCTTTCTTTTGTTCCATAGTGAGGATTGAACCCAGGGCCTTCTACTGAGCTATATCCCCAACTTTTTAAAAATTTATTTAAAATTTTGTGACAGGGTCTTACTAATCAGGTAGGTTGCTTCTGCTGACCTTGGAACTTGTGATCTTTCTGCCTCAGCCTCCCAGAGTGCCGTGATAATAAGTACCTGCTACAAAACCTGGCTAGAGATGCAGCCTTCTAGAACAAAGTGTTCTTTCTCAGAGAGTTCTAGAGAGGAAGGGTTTGGAGTACCCGACAGGGGAAGTGAGGAAGCAGGTTTTAGCTGAGGAAAGATGTGAGCTGAGATGGCGAGGACTTTGCTGTCTCATGTGGGGGATTTATGAGTAAGCTTGGCTTCAGAAATCATTGACGAGATAAGCAGTTCAAGCCACTAGTTACTAAACTGTAGATTCCCAAGAAAGTCCTTTTTTCATTCCACTTACACAGGAGATGAAGAAGTATGTTTAGATTTTCTAAAAATCTAAAACGGCAAATTAGTTTTTTGCAACTCCTCTAAGTGAAACTCGATTCGTGGCTGTATTTCTTGCTTCTGAAGGTGTCAGGGGGGCCGGGGAGGTGGCTCAGTGGGACAAGCGCTTCCCTGGAGGTGTCTGGCTGGCAGACATCTCATTAAAAGGGGAGGATCAGAATTGGAGCTGGAGCTGTCTCTTGCTTCTGCCGCCCTTGCCCGCTGCCTCCGGCTCTCCAGTTCCGGGAGCTGAGTGTGTTTACTAAACCTGGCTCTGCACGAAAGTGCACTAAAAGTGTTCCGGGTCACTGGTGGGCTACCTGCACTCTCAGGAAGAAAGAAGGCTGGAAAGAGCTACGGTTGCAGGGTGGCTCTGCGGCTATAGTTACTCACTCCATCAGCCAAGTGACACCTGAAGGTGGCTTCGGGAATGACATACAGGTCAAGGTGAGCTGAACCTGCCATCTGGCCCTGCCCCAGGCTCCTGCCCTCATGGGCTTCCAAGTAGCACTCCAAGGGAGAGGAGTGCATCACATGTACTCACGCCACACTGCCCCCACTGCTGAGCCATTGTGATGCTAGAGACAGGGTACAGGGTCAGAAAGGAGTCAATGCGGGAGGACATCCAGCCTGAGCTGATCTCCCCAGGAGGCCCATCTGTCCACCCAAAGTCTATCTGAGCTGTGGAGGTGCAGAGGGGAGAGGAGGAGGAACTCTGCAAAGCCGCCATGCCAAGAAGACCAGGCTAAGAGTTAGGCACAGATTTGCTTTGTGTTGAATAGGAGCAGAGTTCTGAAGAAAAACTTGGCAAGGATAACTAAGTTGGAAGGGAAGTAGCCATCAGAAGGAGAAATGGGGCAGCAGAGACCCTTTGTTTCCCCTTGACACTTTCAGGATTGGAGTAGCCAAAGTGCTGCAGGTCTGCGGAATGGAGTGGGAGGAGGGCGCAGTGACAGGGCAGTGCCCAGACAGACATGGCATGAAGCACACTCTGACACACAACTGCCAGGACCGTGATGCACTGTAAATGTTTGGTGAGGCTGGAAAGTGTGGTTAACATTGCAACAAAGCATTTCTGGGCTCTAGCCCTAGTCCCCACAACCAGGATAACTACTTTTGCACAAAATCAGGTAGAGTTTTGAAGTGAAAGAGAGCTGAGCAAGGAGTAGAGTAGTCTAAGAAAAAAAAGAGAGAGAGATGAAGAGGGCTCAGAAGCTACAGAGACAGAAAAATAATGTTGTAAAAATGAAAAATGATAGTTTTACTCTTAGTTATTAATAGGCAGCTGAAATGCATGCTGTAGTTCCAGCAATCAAGAGGCTGAGGCAGGAAAACTGCTGTGAGTTCAGGTCAGCCTGGCTACCTAGCAAGGCCCTGCATCAAAAAAAGAAAAAAAAAAAAACAAACAAACCACTAAACCTCTGCCAAAACCCAGTGAGTTGGATAAATCAGGCACATACTTTGCAGTAGCAATTCCTAGGTATAAGTTTTACCTCTGCTACTTGCTAGAGCAGGAACACTGGGCAAATCACGTCTTGGCTCCCTCAGTTGCAGAAAAGGGGTAATAATAGAACCAATCTTGTAAAAATTATAGGGGTCAGTTGAATCAATATATGCAAAACACACAAAGAATTGCTTCTTCTTTTTTTTTTTTTATTAGAATTGCTTCTTATGCTTGGTAGGTGCGAATTGTAGTTATAAATACAATTTTCCAGGAGTAAAATTTTACTTTTTAAAGAGTCACCCAATCATTCCCTGCACCTTCCTAGTTACATTTTATTTCCTGATTGCCTCCATCACCATTTATATTTTAGAGAAAGGGAACTGCTGGACTACAAAAACTCTTCTGGATGTTGAAATTTTTTTTCCCATAAAAAGCTATGTAATAGCTAAATTATCCTTTGCATAGTTCTGTAGATTTACATTCAATTCATAAACAGAAATTCTGCTGCAGGACCAGTTAGAAATTTTCAAGGAGAAAGATGTGAACTTCATTTGCTTAGAAAGAAAGAAAGAGAAAGAAGAAAGAAGAAAGAAGAAAGGAAGGAAGGAAGGAAGGAAGGATCCACAAAGCAGTCAGTTGGTTTAATCAGCTATCAGCTGTTGGCTTGCAGGAGTGCAAGGCTTCTGTCTGCAGTGCTGGGAGGGATGGATCACAGCTCACACAGAACCCATCTTCTCCTGCTCTGTGACCCCTGCACAAAACTCCTTATTTATTTTATACTTAAAATGTTGAAGGTGCTGGGCACAGGCCTCTGTGCTGGGGTTGGAGGCCCATACAATGCACCCTATCATGTGGTCTTGTGACTCACACAGGGCATGCACATCACCAGCCAGGGAGCCTCCTACTGGCTGGGGGACCAACGCAGACTTGCATGTCCCAAGGGTCAGGCCGCTTTGGTGGAGCACTGCCTGGATCCCCATGGCTCGGAGGCACAGGGAGGTAGTGTGGTTCCATGTCTGTTCAGCACAGTGACCTGCTAAGTGTGGCCCGGCAACCAGAGACTAGTAGGATTTTACTACTCCTCAGTATCTCAAGGCAGGCAGGCTGAAGATGGGCATAGGAAGCTGAGACAGTACATTGAATTTTTGTTTCTCAGCTCTTCCTGTGGCTTGCGAGCATCGCACAGTGTACATAAAGGCCACACACATCTCAGCAGAGCTGCTCAAAGCAGCCAAGGGTGGGACTGTGCTCCCAGCCACCTCCCTGTTCCCCAAACCTGCAGCTCAGGGCCCGAGTCTCATCAGTCGATTTTGGAAAGGAGTACAGCGCTGGCAGGGTGGGATTCTCCACTTTCTGTAAGCATTCTGTTCTGAGGAAAACACTGCCCAGTCATGCAGCAAGTGTGTTCGGAGCGCCAGCCTCCTGATTTGGGGGCAATTTTATTGTTTCTGAGCCACTCCACTTACTTTCTTTGGTAGCTCCTCAAGCGGAAGAACTCTCATTTTCTCCTTTCTCTAGCAAGGAGGATGGCGAGCTAAGACTTGGTATTCCTTCTATTCTTTACCTGTGCTTAATGAAGGAATATTTGTTAGTATCCAACTAACAATGATACAGAAAAAATTTTAAATAAGGCAAAATAGGCAGATGAAACACAGCTTTTACACAATCCATTCTGGGCAAAAATAGTTCTTTATGTTCTACTCTTTATTTCATGCTTAGCTTTGACAACTAACTCAGGAATTTAAAAAATAAAGTAGGCTGTATTGTATTTGCAAAGTTCTAGATGGTAGTTAGTGGTTTTTGAGTACTTGTTATATATTATACTTGGTAATTTTGAAGACTTCTAAGGAATCAGAATAAATAATTTAAATATAAAGACAAGGTCCTGTGGCAAGTAATCGTAAGTATACATTTCAACCTGTGAAAAGTTATAGAGAAGCAGGGCCAGGGAGATGGCTCAGTGGAATAAGCACTTCCCTGGCAAGCACAAGGGCCTGAGTTCAATCCTGGGTTCTGAAAAAAAAAAAAAAAATTATAGAGAAGCAGTCTGGTCCACAAGATGAATTTACTTTAAGACAAGTGGAAGAGTTCATTGTATCCTAATAGTACTATTGTATTATTTAGAAGAAAAAAGCAGTGGACTACACAAACTGCTGGACTACACAAACTCTTCTGGATGTTGAAAATTTTTTTCCTATGAAAAGCTATGTAATATTTAAATTATCCTTTGCATAGTTCTGTAGATTTACATTCAATTCATAAACAGAAATTCTGCTGCAGGGGTTAAATATCAGGACCAATTAGAAATTTTCGAGGAGAAAGATGTGAACTTCATTTGCTTAGAAAGAAAGAAAGAGAAAGAAGAAAGAAGGAAGGAAGGAAGGAAGGATGCAAAGAAGGCTGAAGAACCAGCTCCATTATCTGACTATTTTAAGGTTTCAGTAAAGAAAATAGCAAGGAATATTGACTCCATTTGAAGATAGAATAATAAGTTCAATGACTGGTTCAAAATCAAACAAGAATTCGCCAGAATTACGTGCCAAGAGTTAGACACATGGTTTTGAACTTCTTCTGTTCACTGTGCCACTCTGTGTCATGGTTTTGTGGAGAAGAAACTAATAATCACACTGAAAAACAGGACATACTATCTTGGTAGATTATTGATTCTATGAGCACAGTGTAAATTTCCATCTAGTTAAACAACTCTGATACTTGTTTTTTCCCCTCAACATTTAAGCACTGACATTATAATCACTCTACTTCTCTTAGAGAAAAAAAAAAGTCCCTAATTTCGACTTTCTTTGTGCTATGGTGTGATTCCAGAGGGATAAGTGCGAAGGGGAGAAAGACTGAGCGGGTCTCGGTGGTGATTGCTTTTACAGACTGACTCTGACAGGAGAGGAACACATCTCCCCCCAAGAGGGCTGGACATAGCCAAGAAACAGGGAGCTTTATGTGGACAGCAAGCTCAGTGGACTGTCCCCACTGCAAAAAGCATTTTAATCACTTTACATAAAACATTTTTATGAAGTAGGATGCTTAGCAGTAAGGACTACGCTGTGATTCTTGTCTGCTTGGCCAGGTGCCATCTCTCCTCCTCTGTACCACACTCTTCACAGCAGTTGTCTCACCCTGCCATTCTAACAGGAAAAAGATGTCTGCCTGTGAAAATTTATTCCGTATGCTAGAACCTCCAAAGCCTGTGTGTGGAAAGAATGGGGCAAATGAACAGTCAGTAGCATGGTCGCAGAGCTGGCTCATTGCCGTTGGATCTGGTGACCATTCACATAAAATTTCATCACCAGCCAATATGTTGGAAAATATCTAAATGAGTCAGTGCAGTGGGGAAAGGCATATAATAATGATCACACTTAAAATTTTTTTTTTATGTATTTGGTAAAGGGTCTCACTATGCAGCTCAGACTGGTAGTAATCCTCCTGTTTCAGCCTCCCCAGTGCTGGGATTACAGGTGGGAACCACCACACCCAGACTCTGTCACCGGCCCTAATAGTACTTTTTTTTCTATAAGAAGACAAATTCTCTTTTCACAAAATATTACTACATACCATAAAACATGCCACATAAGTTCATATAAGGACCATATAATTCCATGATGGAATTCTGACAAGGAGCAAGAGAGTGCTGTAAAACACTCTTAAATCCTTGGGGCCCTGGTTTTGATCACCAACAGAAGTGAGCATTAGCCTTCCTGGTGTGACCAGTGCCTTACTTTGTGCAGTGCTGTGAGTAAGCCCAGGGGTGCAAGCCTTGCAGGCCTCCTTCCGGTGTCATCAACAACATATTGTGTTTTTAATGAGGACCCTATTCTGCCTCCAGAGCCATCTTATGTATAATAACTCTTCTAGGAGTTGTGTGTCCTGTTGGTATGGGCTTAGAGACCACAGCTGAATTTTAATGTTATCTTCAGCAAAATAGGAACAAAAGCTAAATGTGGTGCAGACAGAATCACAGCATACGCTGCATCACCATCCACTTGGGGCAGCGGGCAGTGAGTGCAGACCCCGAGAAGCAGCTTCCTAACACCCCCACCTGGGGAAGTCAGTGGCCACAGCTGCAGGAGGACAGCAGCCGGGCTGGCCCTGGGCAGAACATACGCTTCTGCTAGAATGCTTTCTACATAGTCAGGGAGCCACACAATTGAAAGCAAAAGTCCTGAAGCATGGGAAAGAAAATCCCCAACTTTATCTCCCTTTAAAAAGAATTTAAAACATGGTAACTGGAACAATTTTTGAAGGAAGCTAATGAGTATCTTGTAGGTACAGTTCATTGTCACAGGCACCATCCAATGACAGGGAGAATACCCTCTCTCTGTCTAGCACTGTGCTGGACCCTTCATATGCAAAACCTTCCAATACAGGCTTCATCCCATTCTCTGGATGAGAAAGTTGAGGTTGTGGAGATGCAGCAACTTGTCCAAGGTCATATTGAATGGTTGTCGTCAAAATCTGTAACAGATTTTAACCCCTTGGGTATTTTCAAAGCCATCAGCTTTCCAGCCTGCTTACTCTACTCTGTATATTTCAAATGTATTGATACATGGAGAAGATCAACAGAAGTCCTTTGAAATGTACTTGGACTTAAAAAAGAAGACATACACTCTAAACCCATTCCGACCTGGCCCGGTCTTAATGGATGATCCAATTCCACAGTTTCCCCTCACTACTAAAAGTGACAGCTGAGAAGTTGGGAGACTAATTCAACCAGTCCACTCTAAACTTTGCACACTGAAAGTTAATTGCCGATGACTGGATTCTCTGTAGACCTCAGCTGGCCGTTATTCAGACTGAAGGTGCTTTCTTGTCACACCCTAACTTCTCCAAGTGCTGGGGAGTTCTGTCTCATAACAGATAATTAAAGACATGGTCCAGCCATTGCTAGGATTTCTTTCTTTCTTTTTTTTCCCCCCTCTTATAAAGAAGAAACTTCGGTTTACAGATTAGATTTTTTTCTACAGCTGGGTATACCAACTGGCATGAGCTGTATTAAAATCAGGGGAGAGCTCAATCAGAAAGCCTCTCTCGGAGGCAGGCTTTCTTGTTAATATGCACCCACATGAAAGGCTTTCTTTTCATCCTATACAACTACAGTGTGTGTAAATTGCAGGGGGCTCATTGGCATAAATCTGGGCTGCGACCTCTGAGGTAAACTGGATTTACATTACTTTCTGACAAGAATTAAATGAAGGCCTTGTGGGTCTAGGAACAGCCTTGGAGCTGCAACAGATGGGCGTGAATGTGCTCCCTAGGAAAACTATCAGTGACATCTGTGTCCTCCAAATTCTGGTGGTCTCAGCCAATTAACAGGGGGGGAGGTGAGCACAGCCCCCAGCCAAAACCAAGCGGAGTGTTTGTGTTTGGAGACGGATCAGGCTGGCCCGCAGCCTCGAGGTTAGCCTTCATTGTGGTCGTTCAAATGGGGAATGTGGCTTACAAGAGATTTGTATACCACCGCGAGGATAATATGATTTTTCTCATTTGACCGGAGGAGCAGCCCTCTCTCACAGCTGATATCATATTTCAGCACCACCTCTTTGAGCCCAGTGTCTCCTCTGGGCAGGCTGATGGCGCTGCTGTCTACCAGCTTCTGTGGGGTATTCACATGTCACAAAGCAGGTGACCACCAAGATACAACAGAGACCCTCCCCCAAACACGCTTCCCTAGACTCACTGCTTTCCCCCACCGAAGTGGTGCTTTTTTGAGTTTCATAAGGAAATCATGAATTGAGGTTCCCTGGTTAGAACAAATTCAAGAGAAATGACATCGGTGATCTTCAATGGAGTGGTGTGTGAGGATTCCTTGAAATGACACAGCACAAGGTATTAAGAACCCCACCTATTACACACGCCAGTTCTTGGATAGAATCCCGTGACCCCTTGCAGCAGAGAGGCAACTGGAGGAACCGGCAAATCTTTTCTGCTTCTCTCATGGCATTTGCCTGGGCAGCGTGGGGCAAGGGACCAGGACTAGGGGACCGGGGATCGCAGGGGACCCAGGAGCTGACACGGGCTGGTCCAGCACCAGCAGGAAGCAGGGGCCCTAATTCTGCAGCCTTCGTCCTGTGTCTACTGGGCCCCATATTAAGAACAGGGCTTTGGTTCCAAAACACTCAAGTCTGAGTTTTGCTCTGTCTTCCATGAATCCAAGACATTGGTGACCTTGTTCAGTCCTTTGTGCCTAACTATGCTGACAACAGGGGTTATCTTTCACAAAAGATGAGTGGGTGTACATGGAAAACGCTCCCAGTGCCACTGTGAGAGCTATCTGCCTCCCGAGTGGATGAGCAGGGGAAGCCCCAGCTGATGGGGAGGCCTCAAAGCTCTCAACATGGTTTTCAAAGTGTAGGGTGTTAGGCTGGACTGCGCTGCTTTTTTTTTTTTTGTAAATTTAGTATACTGATTTTGCACAAGAAAATCAGACATGTAAGGTGATGCTTTAGAAATTACATATTTCTTTATTTTTATCTTTTTATTCATTTATCTGTTTGGTACAGGGTCTTACTACATAGCTTGGATTCACAGTGCTCCTCCTGTCTCATCCTCCCCAGCACTGGGATTATAGGCATGTGTCACCACGCTGGGTTTTGGTGGCTGGCATGGCATGAGGTACTGGGGATTGAATTCAGGTCCTTGCACTTGCCAGGCAGGCGCTTATAACACCAAGCTATCTCCCCAGCCCCCAAATTCCATATTTCTAAAACAAACATTTTTCTAAAACAATGCTTATTTGTTGACATTGTTTAGCACATTTCTGTCCTAGGGGAGCAGCTCAGGGGCAGAACACTTGCCTCGTGTGCATGAGGCCCTGGGTTTGATCCCCAGCTCCACAAAAAGCACACTGTGATGCATAAATTTTGAAATTATGGTTTATTGGAAAGAACTTACTAAGTATCAAAGCAATGTAGGTAAAATTTCCAAATTGTGAAGTAGACTATGGTGAGACAAGTAAGATAATACATTGAAACCAAGAAAAGAGAAATGAAGCTGTTTTCTTTAATTCTCTTTGCTTAGTCGTAGGAATGGGGTAGGGTAGCTTGCACTTTTGAAATAAATTATTATATTGAAGTTGTAGAAGGCAATGGTTGATGATATAGTTTGGAGGTAAACTATTTGTCCTTTTGTCCTAGGTGTCAACTTGTCTGTGGCAAGTTGAGCCACAGACAGCAGAGAGGCCTTTGTCACAGACTCAGAAGAGAGCCCAGGCTAAGCATAGTGATTCTATGGCTTTTTTTTTTTTTTTTTTTTTTTTTTTTTTTTTTTTTTTTTTTTTTTTTTTTTGGCAGAACTAGGGATTGAACTCAGGCCCTTGCGCTTGCCAGGGAAGTGCTTATTCCATTGAGCCCTCTGTGGCACCTTTGTCTCTTGACTGCACCACTCAGAGATGGCAGAAAGGACCAGCTATCTATCAGGCAGGAGACCCTGTAAGCTTATACGTTCATCTCAGTGCATCCAGAATGAAGCTTCAGGTAAGATCTTTAGACTCTTGTTTACATTCCATATGACCTACTAACCACCCAAGGATATGAACCTAGTTACTTGTAGCAGAAGCCAGAATGTTGGTCCAGAAAGCAGTTGCTGCATTTCCACATGGTGCTCCTGTGTCACTAGAGAACCCATGGTCACAGTGGGCAGGGCGAAAATGGCTGTAGGCACAATTTTGGCACAAATGGAATTTTTGTGTTTTATTGAGCAGCACACAAAATACAATTTTGTCTTATTCTGTGGGCACCAGTGTCAGCAGGTTGAGCCACAGACAGCAGAGAGGCCTTTGTCACAGACTCAGAAGAGAGCCCAGGCTAAACAAAAGCACCTGTTGTTCGTTCTTGTAGTGACCTTAGAAGTGACCAGGCGGCTGTGCTGGCTCCACCCTCCTCCCTGGGCCCTGCCATCTCACCCGGCAACAGTGGATGTAAAAGGAGAATAATTGAGGAGAAGATCAATAAATTTAAAAGCTCTTTAAGGGAAGACATAATGAATTTGGTACAGCACATATTTTTAGATCAAAGATGCCTTTGAAGTGACAAAACCCTAATCCGTAAACTGCCCAAGCACTTCCTTTCTCTCCCAAACTGCTTGTTGTCAAATAAAATGGAAGTTAAGGAAATTATCTTTATCTGAAAATGGCCAAAAGAAGCCATCACCTAATGACAGCCTTGTCACAAGCGACAATCGGGGAAATTGTGAGGAAGGCAAGGCCTAACAAGCAGGGGAGAGGCTTGCTGTTTGCGCTAATCTGGCCGGGCCGCCCCCCTCCCAGCCCTCTGTGCGCCGTGTGGAGTGGAGCAGCCAGGCTTTGTGAGCGCTGAGCGCTCTGCGCTCGCTCGGCTCCGAGGGCTGGAGAGAGGGCCTGTCATGAATATGCATCGCCATCCCTCCGCGTCTGCAGAGACAAACCCTTCAGCGCGGAGATGGAAAACACACAAACCACGGACCAACAAAAACCCAGAGCCTGAGCTACTCAGCTGAATGTAGTGAAATGCTAGTAACTAATGAAAGATCACGCGTTGGAAATCAGGCCAGAGCCTCCGGGTTCCATGCGTTTGCCGGGATTTTTATTTCCCAACAATTGAGACAAAATCTTTAGGGGTCTTCGGGAACCATGTGCACAGACTCAAAGATGTTACACACCATCACACGGACTGCACATCACACACCTTCTAAGATTCTCCTGCACAATGCCTAAGGTGCTCTGAAACTCTGAAGCTAAGTGTAAGTCACTTTAACCTTAACCAAGTGCTTGTGCAGCAGTAAGAATCTGATCAAATGTCATTTTGGCTCCAGGAAGCACTACAAGCACTGTATGAGAAGATTTAAACATGTTCCAAGGTTGAACAGAGGAACACTGTACAGGCAAAAAGGGAAAAATCACAAATAGCAAATTTTAAGGGTGAAACCAGAAGACAAATCCACTCTACAAACCCTATGTAATCCTAATAGTGTGTTTAAAAATCCATATTAGATATGCACATATTATTTCACACAAAGATGAGTTACTTCATATTCATTCCTGGGCGCAGGTCTAGTAAGATCACAGATTTAAACTTTGAGTTTTCCACTGTTACTGAAATGTAATTGAGTTTAAACATGTGAATTCACACACACAACACACACACATATGTAACTTCATTTTTTATTGGAGCAGATACATAAGACAATGAGCGTCAAGTTGTTTCTTTCTCACTTGTTCTTCTGATATGATAAAGTTTGGGTCCCTGCTGTGCAGGACACAAAGCTGGGTTTGGAGGGTTTTGGTATTAGGCAATGTTTGCTGTAGACATTACCATTTCATTAGCATAGTCAGCTCCTCACGCAATCCAGCCGTGAATGCTCCCAGCGCTACAGCTAATCCTCTTGAAAGAGCTACAGGCTATATTACATGTGGCCACGGCAGCAGCCGGGCCAGCGCCGAGTCACTTTGAAGGCAATGAACAGGGTTTTCTTGTGCGGCTGGCGGTACCCAGCCTCGCACACCACTGCTTTCTGTGCTGTGAAATCCTTCTGTTCGCATCAAGGAGAATTAGGAGGAGGCTGAACCCAGGGCCCTGCTCAGGGAGCTGGGCTGCACTTGAAGGGGAGGCGTTGTGCTGATTTCACTCTCGCCTGAGTGTCTATCCACCCTCTTTTCAACAGAGATTAGAATGAACTGGATCCAAGTAGTTTGAGTCCTTTGATTAGGATCAAGTGCTCCCCACGTCTTCTGTCGAGGGAAGCCCATCCTGGGGTAGCAGGGGAAGGAGGTGCAGTGACGTCACAGGTCTTTTCTTCCCCTGTACCTCATTTCTTTTTTTTTCCCTTCTAGGGTGGCACTATACAGTTAGATGCAGTAATTTGTTGGATGCTCCCTTGTCAACAGACAAAGAAAATTCCAGCGATGCAGCAGGTTCATCACAGAGGCCCCTCACTCTAACACAACAGTGCACTAGTTCATCATAGAAAATGTAAGTGGTTTATTGAGTTAAAAGCAAAGGAAACGCATGAAGTTTACTTACTGGTGATGTTCCCTTCAGGATGCTTAAATTGTTTAACAAAGAAGTGCTATTTTTAAATAAGATTAAATTGGTTTGTTTCTAGTAAATAACTCATGTATAAATAATCTGTTTATAAATTATTTGTAATTTTGAAAGTGCTGTGTAAAAATTGCTGCTGTAAGTGTCCATTTTACTGTTCATATTATTTTACTTAAAACTCCACATAGTAAATTCTCTCATGATTTACAAAGCAAGAGACACTTTGAATTTTCATGACAAATGGATTTTTCTAATTCCAGCATGAACACTTAACCCTCTGTGTTGCCTCTTCCTCTCTCTCCTGGGAAGCCAGAGCCAGCTTTGGGCTCAGGTCCAGGGCTGTCCTTAGGTAGGCTGTCCCTTGCACCTTCCCACACTGTCCATTGCATGGCCCATGCTTCTTTCCCTGTGCTTTGGTTGTTCTACTTTACCATGCATCTCACTGTGGGCAATTCCAAGTATCTACAAAGGCATGTTCAGGTTAAAGGATATTTCACGACAACGATGTTCATTTAATTGTCTTCACAAATGCACTAGAGAGGTTTATGGTCCAGTGAGAAGCATTCAGGGTTTGCAGTTCAGTGTACACAGAGGCATTTTTGTTTTTACCTGCTTTTTGGAGGTGGCTGATTAGCTGGGTTGTAACTGCATTTTTGTTCCACTGGGCTAGTTTGTTGTTTTGGGAAGTGAAGCCTAAATATTGCTGGCTATTTCATGCTGTCCCCTTCAGTGCGAGACTGAAGGCTTATGTGTCATGAGTGTGATTCTTTGTGTGTCCTAGTATCCCACCCCTCTGGAGATGTCACCACAGGTACCCAGACCCCAACAAGCCTCTCCCCAGCAGCAACCTCTCCACCTGCACTTTGGAAGCTCCTAAGGCAGCTCTTCTGGCCTTTCTGGGCCACTGCAGCCTCCCCTTTTGGTACCCCTTCCTCCTACACCTCAAATTTACACAAGTGAAGAAAAGAATAGAGTGGTAGGTTCATAATTATTTAAGACATTTTACTAAAAATGGTCTTCCTACAAAAGAGTACAAACTTCCTAAGAATCAAACATGACATAAAGTAGTTCATTAATCAAAAAGACTTTACAAATGTACATCATTTGGTTCTTTTCCAAAATGAATATGCATTTCGGTGCACATTATTATTGAATATTTTTGAACATTAGTAAGACAGCAAGCACCCCCCATTGACCACAATTAGCAAATCCCCAAAATGAAAAGAATTGATCCCAGTGCATAAAATCATTATGAGTCATTAGCAAATATGTAAAATTTTAGAATCAAGTAACTTGAGAATTTCAACAGCACTCAAAATTACCTTGTCATTGGAACGGGGGAGATGGAGTGCTTCCCTGGCAAGCACAAGGGCCTGAGCTCAATCCTCAGTTCCACCAAAAAACAAAACAAAACAAAACAAAACAAAAAATTACTTGGTCATTTTCCAGGACATTTCCAAACATAAGGGTGAAACTAAAATTATATTCAGATAAAAATTCATTGCTTTGTAATCTTTAACAATAAAAACAAAGAAGTACAAACTATGTTTATCAAAAGAGAGCAACAAATTAAGCTTTAGAAAGTCAGGGGAATGAATAAACACAGTTCTTTAAAAACAATTTATAAAGGCCAGCAAGCTAGCTCAGCAGGCGAGATAGCTCAGCAGACTAAGCGCCTGCTTAGGCAAAAAAACACAGGGACTGGGTTCGATCCCTGGTACCACACGCCTGAGACCCAGCGTGGTGGTGCTTGCCTGTAATTCCAGCACTTTGGAGTTGAAAACAGAAGGATCATTACTGGTCTGAGGTGCACAGTAGGACCCTGTACCAAATACATTTAAAAAAAAATTATAGCCAGGCGTGGTGATGCAGATCTATAACCCTAGCACTCCAGAGGCTAAGGCAGGAGGGCTACCCTGAATTGGAGGCCAGCCTGGGGTATGTAAGCAAGTCAAGGCCAGCCTGCGCTACACAGTGAGATCTTGTGTCAGAAAAACAAAGCAAAAGAAGAACAAAAGATTTATAAAATAGATGATAAGTCAAAAGTCTGTTTTGAGAAGACCTGTAAAATCATTTTCCAAACATCTAATGGAATGAAAGGGAAAAAGAATTCTTTCAAAATGAGAAAAGAGATATACCATTACTATAGTTAAGATTTTAAAGGTATAGTAGACTATTATACACAAATCCAATCTAAAAATAATAATTGTTAACAAAAAATGGTAATTGTTTACATAAAATATATATTTTCTAGGACAGTTTTGATAGATGGTTACAACTGCAGGAAAAATAATAAGATCTAAGTAAGACTAAATGGAAAATTTGACTATTATTGCCAAGAAAAGTGCCCGGAATCCTTTATTTTTTATTATTTATTTTTGTATTCTAGGGAAGGGTCTATGGGGTGTTCAGGGTCTCACTACCAGATCAGACTTGCAGTGATCCGCCCATTCACAGGCTCCCAAGCGCTGGGCTTACAGGCAAGTGCCACACACTGAGTCTCAGTTGCTGTCTCACTGTGCCCTGGGAGTGAGGCTGGCCGGCCCCTGTGCCTGCTTGCAGGTGCTTTAATCCACTGAGCTATTTGGTTGGCCCTCTTGGAGGCCTTTAGAAACATGCATTTAGATTATTATATAAAACTGACATAGCACTATTAATACCTGACCTGACTGACAGTAAAGTAACTTGCTAACTACAGCTGCTGCCTCCTGTACCTCAGAAATACAAGCTGCCAGTTAGAAATGCATAGAAATGGGACTGAGGTAGGTAGGAGGGAAGGGAGTACAGCTGAAGTCAAAAGCCGAACTGCTGGCCGGATAATATTCCTTGATTTAAAGCCTTAAACATTTTTAAAGGCATCATTCTTTTTAATAAGCCTTAGTGAACTTCATAAAAATCACAGATACCTTTACTAAACTTAAAAATGCCCATAGGTTAAATTTAGAGATGACAAATGTTTAACAATTAGTTGTCCAGGAAAAATGAAAGCTCTAGGACTGCTGAGATAGCTCAGTGGGCTAAGTGCCTGCTTAGGCAAGCGCAGGGACCAGAGCTCACCCCTGGCACCACCTGCTGCACTGGTCTACCCGTGGGCAGGCTGAGCTGGCCACCAAGACCTGGTGTGGTGAGCCCACCTGTAATCCCAGCACTGGGGAGGCTGAAAACAGGAGGATCGCTACAAGTTTGAGCTGCATAGTGAGACCCTGTAGCAAATACATAAGAAAAGGAATAAAATAAAGTTAAAAAAAAGAAAGAAAAAGAAAAGCTCTGGTTAGCAGTGTTTGACACTTTTTGTGCTGTAGAAGTTCCTCTACCTGAGTCAATTTCAAGCTATCGGCATGAGATCAATGCAGCAGAGCTGGAAAGAGACCTGCTAGACTTCAGCATTATATGATATGTTCCCAAGTACAGAAAACAATTCCATCTCTGGGGACCTACTCATGAGAAATGAAAACATGCATTCACCAAAGATAGACCTGACCATGAATTTTCAGAGTAGCAGCATGCATAATAGCAAAAAGTAGACACAACTCAAATGTTTATCAGTTGATGAACAGTCATGGCATAACTGCACAATGGAACACTACTCAGGGATGAAAAGGAGCTTGCTGCAAAATGAATGAGCCTCAAGAATATTCTACATAGTACCACACATCCTGTGGCCCACTTTTAATAAAATGGAAGAAAAGGCAAGTAAGTGAGAGCTCAGGATAAGAACCAGGACTAGATGTAAATGGGCATGAGGGATCTTATTAGAGTGATTAAAATGTTTTAAACCTGGATTTGGGGTAGCTGCACAACTTGACAGCATTGTGTCTCATGGAGAGGAATTCAGTTGTATGCTTAAATGGGTAACTTTCATGTTGTGTAATTATACTTCAATGAAGATGTCTAAAATCACATTCAGCTAAAGTTCACTCATTGATTTTGGCCATCTCTTGTTTGCGAAAAAGGCAGAGATTCCAGAAGATGGAAGAGCTTGCTTACAGTTTTAACTGTAAACTGCGCACGCCTATAATCTCAGAACTAAGAGGCTGAAGCAGGATGATCCCTGTGAGTTCAAGGCCAGCCTGGGCTACACAGCAGGACAAAACAAAACAAAAAAATTTAAATGCTTTGGGATTCAAGCCTCCCAGTGTAATTGCCCCCTATCTGTCCTTCCCTGATTCAACACTGAATGAATCCATTTGAATCTCATTTTGCCCATTCTACAAGGATCCTTTGCAGGATCATCTTACAGGATAAACTTGCATGTGACTGCTCATTTGATGGCTTTTCTCCTGGTGTCAGAGCCTAAAACAATTAAGAAAGATCCTAGACTTTTGATCCATCCATCTATTTGTTCATCCAATCATTTAGACATCGAACAAGTATTTACTGAGCACCTACTATGTGTCAGATGCTATTCTAGGCATGAAGGATATCAGAATAAACAAAATAGAAATAGCAGTTTTAAAAGTCAGACCCACAAGAAGGGCATGGATTTCTTTTTTCTATGTAGCCTGGGCTCATCTGAACTCATGGTGATCCTCTGTCTTGGCGTCCCAAGTTCTCGGTTTATAGGTGTGGGCCACTGGGCCTGGCTTGCTTTTGTATTTATTAATTTTTCTAAAATGCAGTGTCTTGTGAAAGACTGCTGCAGAGAATGTGTGCTATGCGCAGTAAGCTCCTCCCTTATCAGTGTGGATTCAGTCAAGACCACAAGAGCTGACAGACGAATGGAAGGGTTGGGACACTAACCCTGGGTAGAAGTCCTGCAGCCTGGCCTTTTTAAAAGCCCCAGGGATGCATAGGCTCAGTGGGGAAAAGTTGTGCCTCTGGAGCCTCCTTAGCCAGGCCGAGATTGGCCTTTTCTGAGAGAACTAGTCACGTGGTCCCTGAAGAGCGTGAAGTTGGAGTTCTGCCTTCTGATCGTTGTGTCCATGGTGCCTCTGAGTGCACTCACACTGGGGTTCACAAACAGGCTGCCCGGGAGCTCACTCACCGCCACCCTGGTGGGCTCCAGCACCCCTTCCACTGGGAGCATCAGAGGACTGCAGGAGTCCAGGACCCAGCTGCCACCGGGAAGGCACCAACACACTCCTTTTGCAAAATGAAGGCCTAAGCATTCAGGCATCTGTTTTTCAGACCAGGCTATATCTTAACAGTTCGAATTCAAGCAGTAAATCCTCTAAAGCAAGTGACCACATTCCTCTATGTCAAACAGAATCTTCGTGTTTGGTGCATGCCTAGAATCCCAGCACTCTGGGAGGCTGAAGCAGGAGGATTAAGTCCGAGCCTTGCCCTACAGTTCTGATTCTGTGCTTTATGTTCTGAAAGGCTATAAAACCCGAGCCCACTGGAGGGCAGCCGGGCCAGACCTCAGTGTGAAATAGCTGTTCATAGCCTCCAAACCCTGGGTGTTGTTTTGGGTTTCTCCAAAAAACAATTTTGTTCTGCAAAACAAACAAATACATAACTAGAGAGAGAAAAGGAATCTTAGTGTAATGTGCAGTGCCCCTGGACGGTGGAGGACAGAGAAAGCACAGGTAAAGACGATCAACACTAATTTCTATCACCATTTTGCAGCAACTGTGCAGGAAAGAAGGTCCCTACAAAGCAAGTCATCCTGGACATTTTTCTCATCTGATGTTTGTCAACTGCACTGGGAGGAGACTTCAGCATGAGGACTTGGTTTAACTCTAGGAGAGTCTTCAAGTGACCTGCTTCTGATAAGAAATACTGCCCCCCAGCCTTGACCTCTCCCTGCGGTCACACTCCTCCTCCTCAGAGGCTAAGGCTTCTGTGCCAGAGCTAAGCAGATCACCTTGTAGACTGAGGCCAGCAAGCTACTGCCTGTACCCATGACAGCCTCCCTGGCTTCCTGTGCTGGAAATATGGGAGGGGCTTGGTGAGAGCCTCTTTTCTCTCCAGGACATCTGTGCTGCCCAGCTACAGCCCGCTTGAGGAGAATGTGACCCACAGCCTGATTAAGGTGTTCATTTACACAGCTCTCTGTATATTTAAACTTATGTGATAAAGACCAAATAGAAGATCAAGTTTACTGCTCAAAAATAAAAAATATAGCAGATACAGGTTGTTTTCCACCACCTTACTTCCCATTCCACTCCTTCTCCCCCCAAAAATAAGGAAAAAAGGGAGGGTCTGAAAGACCTTCCGTGCCTTCGATCTCAGAGCTGCAGGGCTGAGGTCTTTGTTCAGGAGAGGAGCTAGACTGAGCTGGAACAGAGGACAGCTGGCTTTTGTACCAATGAGCACAGGGCTTAAAAATCTCATCTCCACCAGTAGAAAGCAGGGCAATATATGGAAAAATGAATCCCAAAGAGCAAAGTGAAGAGAGAAGGACAAACACTGCTCACTGGAACTCATGGACTGGGGTCCCGGGTCCAGAAGGGACTGGTTGTGATGGTGAGCCCAGTTGGCTGGGCCCCGGGCCCCGGGCCCCAGCCCCTGGGTGACTCCATCCAATGAGGCCAAGATGCTAGGAACTACGTATAATGTAGCAGAAGGAGCACAGACACTTAGGGACAGGAAATGGGAACAGGCTTCTCAGGATGACCTGCTCACTGACTCCTTGACCATGTCACTCCTCACCTTGCTTCAGGGACACTCCCTGTGTCTACGCATTGTGGAAATCATCAGTGAGAAGATGTCACCATCACAGGACACTGCCATCTGGGGAGGAAACTCAAGGGATCACTGCCGGAATGTGCTCTGTGATCTACTCCTATGGAACCGCAGTGCCTCAAAGGTGTGATGGCCAGAGGCCAAGTGTGTGTGAAGCTGGGTCAGTCACAGGATGGTTTCACCTACTGGGACCTTTAGCTTCAGCTTAAATACAGGAACAGTCCACTAAAGTTGCACTTGATCTCTATAACAGAAAACCCGTGCTCTGGAAAATCTTCCATTTTTGTGACTTGCACGACACAGTGAAGATTCTTCATTTTTCAAAGCTAACTTGGTTTATAGACCCAGATCCCCTTGACCAAAAGGAATCTGAAACTCTGGAAAAGCATCACGAGACGTCTTCCTAGCATCCCCAAGATGGTCCATATTCTCCAGGGTCAATGCAAAGTACAAAAGGTAAAATATCAAGCTCTACTACTGAATTTTGGAATTGCCTCTAAGCAATTAAGTTAGGGAAGGATCACAGCATGCAATCCAGCAAGCAGAATAGATTAAAGAGGTGGTTGGTAAGTGGAGTTTGGGCCCAAATCTATCTTAAAATGATCATTTTGGGTTCAAAAAGCCATTTGTAGATATTTTCCAAGTTCTTGCATACAGAATTAGAGAAGGTCTACCTCAGCCAGTGGCAGACTTCCTGCTAGGGTTCCCAGAAAGTTCCATGTCATCACTGAGGGTTCAGGAACCTTAGCTATTTCATCACATCACAGGACATCATCAAACACAGCCACATCATTGGTGACAGTGCATCAACTGATATGCTGCAAAAAAGTGGCCAATACACAAGATGCTTGATAAGACACACGGGAAAGAGGATAAGACAGAACTTCTGTAGCTGCTCAGGGATCTATGAATCCTGGGTGTCAGTGGGACTCCAGAGCACTGGGACAGACTGGGAACCCTCCCTTCCAAGTGAAAGACCATTTGCTGCACTTGTGTCTATTTCCAGGAGGAAAGGGACACACATATTAGGTGGGCTTTAGGTAAAAAAAATATAGACCAAGGAATATTACACAGATATTGGTCCTTGCTGCTTATGGCATAAACCACAAGACTTCTATTTATAGATGGCTCTAAAGGAAAAAAAAATTCTTTTTTGAGACAGGGTTTGGCTATGTTGTTCAGGCTTTTCTCTTTCTCTTTTGTACTCTCTTTTTAGCCTAGGCTGGCCTTGAAGTTGCTACGATCCTCCTGCCTCAGCCTCCAAAATGCTGGGGTTATAGGCATGCACCACCATGCCTGGCTGAAAAGAATATCCTTTAACCAATTCAGGTTTTAAAAAGTAATCTGCTCTTGCTAGAATTTCTTGTGATCAAGAAATTCTACTGTGAACACAGGATTTGTGGCAAAGCAGGCTATTACATGGGGCCAGTGGAATTCCCAAATAACCCACAAATTGAGCCCCTGGAATTGAGAGTCATATCTCTGGCATATAACTACTTTCCTTGAGAAATACTGTGAGTGTGTTTGGAATTGGGTCCTGTTAGATACTGAATATGTAGGCATGAAAGATGAAGGATTTTGCTTGTCACCTGAGCTGCCCATGTCCATGAAATCATATTTGACTGGCATATTTCCAAAGGCAGATGTATGCAGTCACTGCCTACCACCCAAATGAAGGAACATCTACAAGAGCAGACGGAAGTGGGGCTGAAGTTTGAAAGCCCGAGTGGGGGGTCCAGTCCCACAGCACCTCATTGGCTGCAAGATCGCCTCTCCCAGATCCACACATAGACACAAAGGAGGGAAAGAGTCAAGGTTGGTCGTGCTTAACATCCTCCATGGGTAAACTGAGGCAGCAGTATAGCCCTCCTTACTGCAGGCCATGAAAGACAGGGGGGAGGGTGCTTCCTCAGTTGAGCTGAACTTTGCACAGTACATCCAAGGAGGATGAGTTTGCATCCAAGGAAAGAGCCACAGTGCTCAAGCTGATGCAGAGATGGAAGGTTTGCTGAGATGATGAGGAAGGTGAGAGCATGGGTGGTGATGCATCTACAGACCTCTAAGAATACATCCCTGCTGTGGGGATACGCACGTCACACACAAAGGTTCACCAAGAGTAGGCAGAGCACACCCACAGCAGTCAGCACTGCAAGTGTCACCTTGCCTCTTTCCTTGGTCTCACGGGTGTTCCTCCATGGGTTCAAGAACAAAATGATCAGGTGGCACAAGTGCTTGCCTGGAAAGAACAAGGTCCTCAGTTTGATTCCTGGTACCTCTCCCCTTCCATCAAAAAAAGTGATCATGGTGACAAAGAAACAGGTTACACATGGGCTCAGCCACAGGAACTGCCCTTACCAAAGATCTGGTTCCCGCCACAGGCGAGTGCTCAAGGGTCTGGCAGCAGCAATCCACACTGAGCTTCCATACAGCTCTAAAAGGGGTGGGTTCCTTGAAGACTGGTTCTATGAAACCCCTTTGGCATGGGTAGCAACTTTTCTCCCTATAATGGATATTTTACTTCCCTGCTTGGCCTCTATGAGCAATAGGTTCGGTAGACTTCCTGAAAATTTAATTTATTCCCATTACACTGCTCTGGCCACAGGTAAAACAGGCCATTTTCCCAGAATCCACTGCTCATACTCTTGCCCAACAGCATCTGGCCTTGTGGAGCAATGTGAGGGTCTATTGCAGACTCAGTCTTAGAGCAGCTGGAGGACATTTGATGAAATGAGGGTATTGAGTTCCAGGAAATGCTATATGCTCTAAATCAATAATCCACAGGAAGAATTGTTTCTCCAAAGGACAGATCACACATGTCCAGGAATCCAGGGGAAGAAGTAGGAATGGAACCTTCTGCTCCTTCCCAAGCACTAGATTGAGTAGATTATAAATGCAGCCTCACAGTTGGATGCAAAGCCTGGGAGTGTTGCCAATGCTTCTATGTTCTTGCATGGGCAGCAGTGTGCATGCTCATACATTAACTAATTTCTTTTGTCCCCTCTCCCTGTTGCCTACTACTTTATATTGGTGGTGACTATCTTTGTAGCTTAGCCCATGAATAGAACATAAATGCTTTTACAAAACTCTTTTCTCTTATTTAAGTGTCCATGCAGTATGTTCTTTCTAGAATTAAGTTCTAAAGGTGAGCCTGCATTTGCAGCTGCTTTACCACAGTTCCCAGGCTGTGGAGAACGCTGCAACCTCACGTGGCTCTCTTGCCTTGGTTGACAGGGAGCTCCCTGTTGCACCGAGTCACTCAGCGAGGCCTCTAGGACACCACTTTCTTCTAAGTGGCTTATAATCAGGTTTTCATTCTAATTTTCCCTACATGGGTTTAAACACCTTTTTATTAATGAAATGTTACTTTGAGACATTTTTATCAGGACATAAATATGTAAGTAAACAGATAGCACCTTTAGTGAGAAAGGTCGTGACTTCCGCTAGTGGCTGGCCACACAGGAGCCTATCATTCTGTAGCTTTTACTGAGTGTCATTTTGTAGCCCCACTGTGTGCATCCTCTGTCCTCATGGAGCTATCATTTCATGGCAGATGTCCTCCTGTCAGCTTCATGGATAGCACTTTGGGGGAATCTCCCCAGCCCTCCACAATCTATTTCTAATTCCTCCTGTCCCCTAGGGTCTGCCCTTCCTCTTTCACTGAAAGCTTGCCTGCCTGCTTGCCTGCCTGCCTGTCTTCCTTCCTTCCTTCCTTCCTTCCTTCCTTCCTTCCTTCCTTCCTTCCTTCCTTCCTTCCTTCCTTCCTTCCTTCCTTCCTTCCTTCCTTGCTTTCCTTCTCTCTTCATTCTTCCCTTCCTTCCTTTCTTCTTCATAGTATTGAAGATTGAACCCAGAATGCTCAGACTAAGTTACAACCCTGCCTTATTATTATTATTATTTTTTTAATTTCACTTGGCTCAAATTTCTGAATCTCCTACCCAGCTTTCCAGATAGCTGAGATTACAAATGTGCACCACCATTCCTAGTGTAGTGTCTTAAATTTAAATCTGCCCTGAAGGGGCTGGGGAGATGGCTCAGTGGAATAAGTGCTTCCCTGGCAAGTGCAAGGGCCCGAGTTCAATCCCAAGTTCCACAAAAAAAAAAAAAAAAAAAAAAAAAAAAAAAAAAAAAAAAAAAAAAAAAAAAAAAAAAAAAAAAAAAAAAAAAAATCTGCTCTGAAGATTTGCATTTAGAGTTTTGTAATTCCAAATTCTCTGACAACTTCCATCTTTACCATATCTTTGGTTAACTGCAACTGCAGGACTTTTAGAAGTTATATGAACACCAAATGGCTCATCCTGAGAACTGAGGACTTCTTCCTTGTTTGAAATAAAGATGTCAGATGTATGGATTTGGGCGAGCCCCATGCTGAAGTGAACAAAAGGAAGATGTGTTCAGGAATGAGGAGCAGGCATCGCCAGTTGAGAATATGACTGGTAAAAGTACGAGGGGGAACTGAAAACGATGGTGAATATTTAAATTTTTGAAAAGAACTCATTACAACAGAAGACTAGAATGACAAACATTCCAAATAGCTGTGACTCATCCACAAGACTGACACTGACAAAGGATCTACAAAGTGTGTACAGGATTTCAGGATAAGTCCCGAGGGTACTTGACTGACCTTCTCAGATACAAAAGTTACAGTTCTTGTTATATAGGTCTTGCTTTATCTTGGTCATAACCATCCAGCAGAAAAGTATAGAAATGAGGTATGAAAAGTGAAGCCATGTTAATAAGCTGAGCTGTGGAAGGCTCAAGTCATCAGATTCAGACATTGCCAGTCCTATGGATAACCCACTACTACTGTGGACTACTGGGCTATATTGGAATATTATGCTGAATTCATGCACCTGCAGTATTTAGAATGGAATTCTCATCTCTGACAAAACTAAAGAAAAAAAAGGTGATATAAATGAGGGACTGTTTTTTAGCTGCATATACAAAATAGTTAAGATAGATATATAGCTACTTTCTCTTAATTCAATAAGAAGAAAGATTTGTACTAATAGCGTTTGGACAGGATATCATGTCTGCATCCTGTGCTATGAGTGACTGCTACAAAGACAATATGCAATGTATTGATTGTTGTAACTCTCCTATCAACTTTAAAAAGCTGTCTCATTGCAATTTTTTTCTCAATAAAATTAAAAAAAAGGAACTCACTACAATAGAAGACATAGTACCAAGGTTGATGGGATATGTATGTTCTAATCCAGGGGGTCGAAGCATCTTTTAAGCATCTTGAGTGATTAATGGCAGAAGTGTATTATTGTAATGCAACTAATCAAATGCTTACAGTAATTTCTGCCAAATAAAATTATCACCGTGTGTCTTCATCCCAAGTATTCACCAAATCGGACACCATGCGACTCTGGCTCTTCCTCAAAGTCAAAAAGCTCACGAAGGAAAAACGTCTGTCATCAGTTCGAGACGACAAGGCAGCCAGGACCGCACAAATAGGGACACTTAGGGAAGAAGACTTCCAGAACTGCTTCAGACAGTGGCAAGAACAATGGAGCAAGTGTATCAAAGTGAAGGGAGGATTTTGAAGGAGATCAGCGGCAGCATGCCTTTTACTGTCTTAGATTTTAATGTGCATATTCATTGTGTTCTTTGATCACACCATGTGCACGGATTGGTCTCAGTAGGATCTATTCTGTTCTTCTCCTTTCTGATCTTTTGGAATAATACTGACTTACATAGACACAATTCCCCATGAGAGCTGGGCTCACCTTCCCCCTTCTCTTTTCCACATGGGTCTTTCTTCTTCTTGTCTTGTCATTTCCAAGCGCACATATTTACTCTTTGGGCCTTCGGCACTTCTGCACATCTCTCCTAGGCACCAGACGCAGTGCTAACAATGTATACAAGAAGGCCATGCAGTTTCTGGGCCCCCAAAGCCATGACTGCGGGGAGTCCAGTAGTGCCAACAACTCGGCCTCATGATAAATGACAGGACAGAGGCTTCACGATGTCCCTTCACTTGACCCACAGTTGTGAAGTTCTTTGGGGACAGTGACCCCCTTTGTACACAGCAAAAGGTCATCCATCTATCACTGGGGATTAGTTGCCAGGCTCTTTCACAGTTGAAAGGAGCCACAAAACCTCATAGGGGCCTGCATGAGCAGACACAGTCTCAGAAAATCATGCTGATTTGTGCACCAATCCAGATGGGTGTCACTGTGACCTGGGCTGGTAAAGCTAGTCCTAGAAGGTAGAATTTTAAGGGAGAAAAACCTATATTTTCCAAGAAGGCCACAGCAATCACATAAAATCACTAAAGGGCTCCCTTGGGAGTCCTGGCCATCTAGCCTGCCACTGTGGCCATCTCTGTCTGCCCAAGGAATGATGTCAGAGATCGTGATTGGTCCCTAGAGAGCTGCATTAGGCATATGAAAAACTCAACAAGCAAGCAAGAGAGGACACAAGGACCAATCTGGCAGAAAGACAGGCATGAGAGTGGGATCAAATAATTAAACAGAGTTGCAAATGTGTATCTGGAAAGGACAGTATCTCTGCACCTGTCAAGAGACTTCCAAGAAAGCTATTTATGTTTTGTACTTGACCCTCATTTTGCTTATATCAGAGCAAGTAGCCAAAGTGAGCCTTCAGCCTCAACATCTCAACCAGAAGCAAGAGCAGTCTGTCCACTCCCAGCAGCAGGTAGGGAGAAGAGTGACGTAGAAGGGATGCTGGGCATTCCCAAGGAATCCACCTGGTGTGCGCTGTGAGCAGTCTTTACTAACGTACCAGTTGTCCTCAGCCCCTATTCTTGACAGGACAAAAGCCACAGCTTTCTTCTCTAGGTGGTCATTGTTTCTTTGTACTCCCACCCAACTCACCACATGCAGGCTACCCAGCCTGCAGACTGCTTGTAAGGGCCTTGGGGCATCACGTGTGACAATCCACATGGGCATCCCACTCCGGGGCCTTCAGTCACCCTTGACTGCAGCCATAATCAACAGCTCTTTGCTGCATCATTACTGTCTTAACAGTCATTAGGGTCTTCCCTGGCATTTGTCACCTCTCAGGAACTTACATTAAAAGGTAATCATGAAACACTATTAAAATATATGATTTAGCACCATTTCACAGATTTAAACAAATTTTCTTTCCTTCTGATTGACATAGAAACATTACATTTTTGAAAAAAAATAATCTTTTATTTATTTATTAGGTACAGGGTCTTGCTACACAGCTTCGACTCATAGCGATCCTCCTGTATCAGCCTCTCCAGCACTGGGATAACAGGTGTGCACCACCATTCCCCATTCAGTGGCTGGTTCAGTGTGCAGTCAGCATGGGATGCAGTACTGGGGCTCAAACCTGGGTCCTTGTGCTTGCCAGGCAGGCACTTAGACCACTGAGCTATCTCGCCAGCCTTACATTTTCATTAGTGTCTGTATTACAGAGGCACTGAGAAGTCTATGGACAGCACTTACTGAAAACCTCACTGGGTCCTCTTGGCCTAAGAGCTCAGGGTGCCACCTGGTTGAGTTGGGCCTGGCAGTAGGTGGGTGAAGTGTCATTATCATTTCACAGCCGAGAAACTCAAGGCTACAAGAATTTAGGCCACTTCCCCAGGGCAGAGTGAAGGAGTTGTGGAGCTGGGGTTGCTCCGAGACCTGTCTCCCACTCAACAGCTATGCTCAGGCCAAACCCACCTTACCGTCTTCAGGTATTTTATTCTACTATTTTTGAAATCTGGAATGATTGCCTATGGCTTTTTTCTATTTGATTTTATTGGCACATCTGCGGTGAATAACGGTCGCATTCCTCGTGTGGAGCTGTACATCTGCAGATGCATTTCCGTTCTCCTTCGTCTCCTTCTCCCTCCCTATGCCTCCCTCCATCTCTTGGTGTCATTCGCATTTGCAAGAGATCTGCCTCTCCGCTTCCAATTGTCTGTCTTTTATTTATTTATACTTTGGTTTCTCATATGAGATAACCCACATGGTATTCGAACTTGTGCATTGGATTTATTTCACCTCATGTTATGGTAGAAAGCAGTCCCCATTTTCCTCCAAGTGACTCAACACCAGGCTCTTTCCACTATCCACTGCCATCACCTTGAGGTGTAATTGGAGTATCTTCCTCTTGCCTCAGGAGCAGAACAGAGGACAGGAATCGGGCTGCAGTGCTGACTGAAGGGAGGCCTCACCACTACCATGAGTCCATCCTCTGACCTGGCTGGCCTTGACACAAATCGGAGCCATGTGCGGCCTCCGGTTCTGGGCTTATATCCACAGCCAGTCCTCTCTGCAAAGAAGCCTCCCATTAGGGTTTTGGTTTTACTTCCCTTTAGGGACTACCTTTTAAGAAGGCCACAAGTTTCACTTTTTTAAGGTAATTCCTTTTTTTTTTTTTAGTAGAATTTGAGTTTCTCCTCTTGCTCCAACTCCAGGCATATGATCACCTCTCATATTCTGTGACTTCAGACAGATCACTAAGATCTCTAGTTTGCATGAGGCCCCAACTTCCCTGGACACAAGGAAGGAGGCTGGGGTGTTGGGAAGCTCTTAAGGGTCTTTCAGTAATCATCATGCACTGGAAGACCTGGATGCATGAGAGCTAAACAAGGGAGCGAAAGGGCCAAGTCTATACTACTAGTCACCGCTGTTAAGAAAACAAAGACAGAATAGCAGACTCATTGGAAGTGAAGGTTTCGTAAGAATTCTTAGTTTTGAGCATGTTTTTGGGCAAGATGTCAGAAAGCCTAAAAGGATAAAAGGGAAGGAATACAAATAGTGAAAAAACATCTCAAAAGGGGTGAAAAAGGAAGGGTCAGAAAATAGAAGGAGGCTTGGACATAAAGAAGAATATTGTTTCCATGAGAAATGAGAGGAGAAAAAAATGCCAGTGGTTTACAGAGAAATGATAGCTCCTTATAGATAAGTCAGTAGCCTGAATCTAATAGATGGAAATCCAGAAATGAGAGTGATGGGATCAAGGCCTGGAAAGAGAGCTCTTGCACTTATCAGGAGCCATACAGGACTGGAAAGACAACCAGTTGAGGATCAATAAAAGAACTGATGATATCAGTGAGCCCAGCCTTAGCTCATCCATAAAGCACCTAGACAGAGTCAGTCTCTGTCCCTGCTTAGGCCAGGACAGGCCCAGCCTCAGAATTGTCTGCAATGGAAGTCAAGGAGGCAAAAGAAAATCTATGACACTTAAACAGATTATCAATGTCTTGGTCATCTTTCTTGTTGTGCAGACACTACAACTGATACCTGCAGTTAAAAGGAGAGATTTATTTTGGTTCACGTTTCAGTGCCTGGCTGGCTGACTTCAAGGCAAGATGGGATGGCCTGGTGAGAAGAGCTGCTCTCCACATGGTGCACAGGAAGCAGAGAGAAAAGGGAGGAGCCAGGGAGGGAGATGTAACCTTCCAGGCTATGCTCCAGACCTACCCCTTGGGACTGGACCCCACCTAACAGCAGGTCAGCTGTGAGCCACCATAATCCACTCACCTCCTATAAACCCCTGAGCACTTGGTTCATCAACAGCAATCCATTTACCCAAGGACTATAGACTCAGGAGCCTGAGGGGCCAGTGGTGAATTCAGGGGTCAGGCAGAGCAGGTATCAGGGATGGCAGAGATGCAGTGAGGGAGGATGAACAAGAACAGGCAGGCAGAGGTCACACAGGCAGGCCCGCCTCAGGTTTGAGGTGGAGCACAGGGCGGGTCACGGAGGATAGGTTCTGGATGGTGCTGCTGGTGACGGCCCTGTGATGGGCTTGCATGGCCCCAGAGGCCTCGCTCTTTGGCAAGGTGTGAATGAGCAAGGCCTTGCGCTGTGCTGCGGCAGCTTCCTGGATGTCACTAGCAGTGCTGGCTTTGTACATCTGTGCCTTTCACCTTATCCATGATTACTGTTAGAGGAAGTGAACAGTATAAAGGAGCACTGAGAGCTGAGTCCTTGCTCGATTTCACTTAATTTCCAATTTGGGCCACGACCCCACTGATTTGGGGTACTTTGGCAACTATTTTCTTCAGTTTTTGTTTTTCTTAATTGTATCTAATACATTAATTATGAAGTTTTATTTAATGTGCATATTTCTCACTGTAATGTAATTTTAAGGGGACAAGGAATGATCTGTCTTGTTCTCTTTTATAGCCTCAGAGCTTGGCATAATTTCTAGCATATTCTAGTATCCAAACATTTATTACTATTAAATATTTCTAAAAGTTTGCATAGATAAATCTGGGAAACTTCTGTTAGGTGTTTAGTCCTCTGCATTGCTTACTGTTGATAAATTAGAATCATGTCTTTTCAGGGAAATCTGTAAGGTTCAAAAATGAATTGTATGGTCTCTGTAAACTATTAAATTCTTTGCCTATACATGTGAAGTGTAGAAATAACATGATTCTTCTCAATACAGTCTGTCATTATTTTTCTTCAAATGTAAAATTTTCAGACTTTTTTTAGTGTCAAATCTCATCAATCTTAAAGATCTCCACAGGTATGTTACCCATTTGCATTATAAATACATCATTTTGTTACTGAAAATTCTGTGACAATGTTTATGGCACAGTTTCTGGTCCCGAAGTCAATTTTGGATGTTAATTAGGATGTCAGCACCAATAACTGTATGAGTTTTAATGCATTTCTATCATTTCAGAGCCAGCAAAGAAATTCTTCCTTGCGCCTCACTGCTGCCCTCTTCTGGTGGCGCATATTAGCACAACGTAAGCTGTACTTTACATTTTTACTTATTAATGAAAACAGATGGGGCATTCTACTAAATAAAACAAAAATCTAAATAATTTATAAGAGTGGTAAGAAACTGGGGAAATAAATTTTGTGAGGCATTGAAATAGTAATGCATGTTATTCCCCTGACTCATAACTTTTTTGGAACTTCCTTTTAGCAACAACATATTAATCTTTTTGAGTTTCACCTTAAGAAAAATTCACAGATCCCCCAAGACTCAACATCTGTGTTGGCATAGACGATAAAGTTGTTCTTTCTATGAGGGAAGAGACTGTTAGCCAGCCTAGTGGGTGGGGGACGTGTAAGCTGTTTGGGTAGAACCCACTAAACTAGAAGAGAATTTTAGAATGGGTTTGTAGATGATAGAAATGTTGATAGGTCAAAATAGCCCTCATACATTTACTAAATGCTTCAAGGGTCTTTCACATGCAGAAAGAAACTCAGCATCTCTGTCCACGACCCCATCCGTGCCTGAGTGTGCGGTGTCCTCTGCTGCCCTTGTTTCTCAGCCTGCGTGTGGCAGTCGATGAAGCTAGCCAACTTCGCTTTGAAAATAGGGCTTTGCTCACTTGGTCCCTCTTTTTTATTTTTACAGTATAAATCTCTACTTTTTATTTACATTTTAAAAAAATTATTTATTTATTTATTTGCAGTACCAGGGATTGAACTCAGGACTCTGTGCTTGCCAGGCTAATTTAATTTTTTAAAAAAAATTATTATTACCTTTTTTTTTTTTTTTGTGGAACTGGGGATTGAACTCAAACCCTTGTGCTTGCCAGGGAAGTACTTATTCCACTGAACCATCTCCCCGGCCCCCTAATTTAATTTTTTATACATTTTTAAAGAGAATAAAAAATAACTGTTAGAAACGATACTCTCACCAAACAAAATAATGGGAATTGAACAATAATTGTTACATTGTATACTGTCGTCTTCAAATTAGTTGTTCAGATTGCCAGACATAAGTATTTAAAATTGGCCAAAATATTATATAAAATTAAAAAGGGGACAGAAAACATTAAGCATTAAATGCTCCTTTCAATAGGCCAGCAGAGACCAGCAGTACAGTTATCCAAGCTATCCTGTGTGTGTGTGTGTGTACATAAATATACATATTTTTTCTTTTTCCCTTCTTTCTTTTCTCCTTTTCCGCATCCCAGTTGCTCCTTCCCTTTGAACAGATTCTTTCCCTTTCACGGCATCTATTGTGCCTTTCAGAGTTTATTTACTCTTTCAGGTTCTCACACTGGGGAGACACTATGATTTTTACACATGTGGGTCTGATTTACTTCACTTATGAGTACAGCCTGTAGTTGCATCCATTTACCTATAAAAGCCTTGAATTTATCTTTTCTTTGACTGTTAAGTAAACATGGTAATCAGCATTAAATGTGGCACATTTTCAGATCTACTTCTCACATATTTAACACCTATGCATAAACCAAAAAGGGAAGTGGAGGCGAATGAACTGCTGCACAATAATACATCACTTTAAGTCAATAATACATCAAACACTCAAACAGCGTGAATTCCAAACACAGTTTTCGATTTACAAAATAGCTTTGTAGAGTTATAAAATAAGTATCCTTCTTGCCAGAGAAATATCTCAATAAGTTATTTCATTGAAGTCTTTAATACATAATGCTGTGGCAATGTATCTTCTTTGATAAAAATTTAAAAAACTGACGATAGAGAAGTCATCGTCATTGTTATGGGGAAGCACACCAAGAGGACATATGCAAATTTCATGGTAGAGTTATGTTTACAGCTCATTTCTTGGACTGCAAAGTTTCAACAGTATATAGTAACCACTATTAGAGAAACACAAGGAACTTAGCTAAAGATGCAGTCATAAAAACCCCTGTACAAGACTGGGTGTGGTGGTGCGTGCCTGTAACCTCAGCATTTGGGGAGCTGAAAACAGGAGGATCACTGCAAATCCAAACTGTGTAGTGAGACCCTGTAGATCCTGTACTAAATACATAAAAAATAAAAATGAAAAAAACAGAAAAACAAAGCCCTGTACAAATACCCAAACTTAGAGAGCTTTAGTTAAGACAGTAGAAACATGACTTTTCCTTCCAAGGTACCTGATGTGTTTTATTCACATTGTGTTAATCAACCTTTTCTGTAGTCCTTCAACAAAATTTTATAATCAGTTGATGAAAAACAAGTCTCATATTCAAAAACACATTAATGCATCTATAATTAATTCAGAGTAGTCCTTTTTTATAGTTGTTGTTTTTTTGGGGCCAGCTATGAATTCAGGACCTTGTGCTTATCAGGCAGGTATTTATGTCACTGAACTATCTCCCTGGCCTATAGTTCTGTTTTCTATGGTGTCCAAAATACTAAATGGAGAGCTCCAAGAAGAAATACTTTATAAGTTTAGGTTGGATTTCAGTTTTCTGTAGTGCAATGGAATCTTATACTGTCCTGCTCAAAACACCAAACATTTCTTTGTCCAGTGTGTCCTAACTGGTATTTAAGCAGCTGTCTTTGACATTGGGGTGGCTGGCTATCAAGGAACTGCAGATTCCAGCAGTACCTTCAGTTTCAGGCATCCACCGGGACCATGGAATGTATCCCTGGCAGACAGGAGGGGATCACTGTGTTGATAAAAATGGCCTATTTAAAAGTTATCTCATTGAAGTCTTTAATGCAGGACATTTTGTTGCATCTTCTTATGTATTTCTTCAAGAGCCACTTCTTTCTCTTTTAGTATCTATTTAAGTCTTCTTATTTTTTCATCTTAGGCAGTTTCTTCTAATTCTGGTGGTGTCACTGGGAAAATATCTTCACTATAATGTTTACTAAAAGAATGGTTTTGTTCAAAGATTACATTTGAATTCAGTGCACCTTGCTCCTGCTGCTCTTGGAAGAATCTTTTACATCTATTTTCTTTTCTTTGGTTTTGCTCTGCCTTGGGAGAATGTTATCTGAAGTTGGTAAAGTACTGCCAAGGGGTTCAGAAGTGATGGCAGGTGTTTCCCTATTTGTGACTGCTAACAGCACTCTCCATCCTTCTCTTCTTTGTGGGATCCATCTCCTGAATGGTTTTTGCTTTCTTTTTCTTACCACAACTCTTTCTTTTTCTCTTCCTTCACCACAGACTCTGTCTCTCTGTATGTACCACCCTTCACCAAACTTCTAAAATAATCAAAACCTTTTCCACCATTCAGATGGTCAGGAATTCGAGTGAGATAAACTCTCAGATCTTTAGTGAGACCAAATAGCTTTTTAAATTCAGCATCACTCTTCAAATACGATGCTTTATTAGTGCTTTGAGGCTCTTTCACATCCCTGCCTTCTGGAGTATGGGCTTTCTAATGGTGACACTGTCTCATTCTGAATCTTTGGTTCTTGGTCTCTGAAAACACACTGTGGTGAAGTAACAGCTGTTTTATCAGCAGAGGAGTTCATTTTCTCTATGCTCTGGATGATATTTCTTTTTCTCAGGGTACTCTGTCCTATATTAAATCTATCTGGAAAGAGTGGCTTTGTGAATGAAGTCTTACTTGGTTTTAGGTAGTTACTGGATTGGTTCATATTATTGGGGCTTGTGGTAGAAGGAGATGGTTTCCCCACTTTTTTGTTCTTCTCTGAACTTACACTGACCATGGAAGAGAGCTGGGTATTTGAAAGTGATTTTATATTCATCTGGAAAGATTTACTTTTAGCTAAAACAACGTTTAACGTCTCTGGATATTTCTGTGACTGGACTTGAACTCAGTATCTGTCATGTGTCTTTTCTTAGCGAAGTATCAACAGAAACAGAACTCTGTTGGTCAATTTGTGAGGGCAGAGCACTTGTCCCCCTTTCAGCCAATAGATAGACTTTCGCATGACACATAACCAATGCATTACCTTTTAAAGGTACATTTACAGATTGTGTCCCCCTCGAGCCAGTGGTAACCAATGGTGGCACACTTACAGTACTATCTCCCAGACTTTTCCCATCTACAAAACTCTTTAAAATTTCCGATGTCACATTATTTGAAGATTTAACAGAAACACGAGATGGAGTCCAAGGTTGGAGATTGCCTTGAAAAATCCCTTTCACTGGAGTGGCTTGAGAATGCCGACCACCTTTTGATTGTGTCTCTGTAGCAACTTCTGCTGGGATTTGTGTGGTATTTAGTTATCACTGGCTTTCGTATTTTTCTAACAGGTTTTGGATAAATATTTTGGAAGTTCTCTAATAACTACATTTTTACTGTATTTACAAGCAATGCATAAATGACTGTTGGTATTTGGGAGGCCTCAGCTGTTCCTGAGGTAATTGTGGTTTCAGTTGCAAGTATCTTTTGCTGAACTGAAGGAGGCAGTCATGATGCAGGCACCGATTTCACCTCAGCATGGGCTGGAATCTGTAAATGATGCCAGGAAGGCAAAAGATTTCACAGTCACGGGAAGACTTGAGGGACTGAATACAATGTAAGGTGAATCACTCTGTGTTGAGGGAGGGACAGCCAATGTTTTCACGGTGAGTCCATTGACGTTCACACCAGGACTCTTAACTCTAGAAAGTGGTGAGACAAACTTTTCAGTTCCCGCAGAAGTAACTCTATCTTTTTCTGACGTAGTTACTGTTCTTGTCAGAAAATAGTTTGAAGAACTGGCTGGCTGTAAAGTGGACAATGGAACTGCTGCACTTGTGGAGGAGCTGGAAATCTGAGTCTGAAAAGTAACTTGCACTGGTTTTCCTGTGTTCCCTTTCAAAGGGCCAGACATGACTGGAGATTGAACTAGCGGAATAAGAGTTCCGGAATTAAGAACTGGAAGTAACTTACTGGAGGTTTCAGTCCATATTCGGCTGGCTTCAAAGCAGAGTGGCACAGGGCAGAGAGCATCAGTTCATGGTGGCAGCAAAGAGCAAGAGGAGCCATGAGAGGAGTGGCAGCAATATGGCCAAACAGCTCTTTTTTTCCCTACAGCTGAGTAATACTCTATTGCATAAAAATACCACATCGTTTTTAGCCTTCTTCAGTTGATGGGTACTTGGGTTGATTCCAAGGTTTAGCTATAACAAATCGTGCTGCTATAAATATGGATGGACATATATTACTGTGGTATGGTATTTTCAGTTTTTCTGGAAAAATACCCAGGAGGGGAATAGCTAGGTTGAATGAGACCTCAAATCCTAGTTTTTGGAGAATCTTCACACTGATTTTCACAGTGGTTACAACGGTCTGCACTCCCACTACAGCAGAGAATGGTTCTCTTTGCCCCACAGCCTCTCCAGCACTTGTTATTGGTTGACTTCTTGATCATAGCCATTCTTTCTGGGGTCAATCTTTATTCTTGCTGCCTGAGCCAGGCTCTCTCCACCTCCAGTTTAGACTATTTGCTTCCAGCCTGGCCTTCTGCCACCTACTCCTTCCCAGTTTTCATAGGTCTCATTTAACCTAGCTATTCCCCTCCTTTGTCTCCTGCCAGTTGGTGTCTTTATAAGGCAGAACTGATTGTCACTTCATATTTACAACTTCCTGCTAGCTTGTGGCCCAAAGGATAAAATCCACCTCCTAGACCAAGCATAGGGGTGCCCGCTGCCATGCTCAGCACCTCCTACCTCTGTGTTGTGTCTGCCACTGTGGACTTGTCCTTAGCACACTGGAGTAGCGTCTCCAGGACCCCTTGCTCAGTTCTGGCAGTATGTGAACAGGTCTGTCCAAAGTCAGTCATCCAAATGTCTCCCTGTGGCAGCGCATGAAGACTGCCAGTGACCACAGTGTCGAACTCTTTCTTTTGTATCTGAGCAACTTAAATACACTGCTCAAGCCAGGTTTGTGAAAGAATGAATGAATGAAGGACTGCATTTTATCTATGGAATCTTTCATTTTCTAGTCCTGGCTATAAAGTTGTTTCTCTAAAGCATCTCTAGGCTCCCATAGGACAGAAGCAACAGCTCTCCAGTGTAATTCTGTTCACATTACAGCCAGCTGTGTGCATTCCTATCTCCTGTGCAAAGCTGTAAGTGCCAGAAGCAATGCAGAGGAGAAAGGCAGGAGTGTGCAAGCAATGACCCTGGGCTTGCCTCCGTGCTCTTCCCAGCACTGTCAGTGTTCTCTGCAACCTGCAGCCCAGCTCTCCCTCCTGAAGCCAACTAAAGTTTCCTCA
>PVKA01005343.1:53993-91425 GCA_004027165.1 Ctenomys sociabilis
AAAAAAAAAAAAAAAAAAAAAAAAAAAAAAAAAAAAGGTCCACACCACATCCTCAAAAGATCGATGCAAAGATGAAGTAAAAAAGGGAAGGGTCATGGCATGTTTACACTTTTGGTACATTTTAGTATTTATTTTTTCCTCTAAGGGTGAAGACCATATTTAATGAGTATCTAAATTTCCAGAGCTTCATAAACTATACACTCAGTAAGTATTTGTTGAGACAATAAATGAATTCCAGAGCTGTTACTCAAAAGTAATATGTGTATATACTTCAACAAAATTATTTTTTAACAGATATAATTGCTACTTTTTCCTTCCTACTAAGTAGAAATATTGCATTCTAGGACTTTGAGGTGCCTTGAATCTAATTCTTTTCATGTTTACATAATATTTAAAGAACGGGTCATAAGGTTTGAGATATAGGGGCTGGGGAGATGGCTCAGTAGAATAAGCACTTTCCTGGCAAGAGCAGAGGCCTGAGTTCAATCCCTGGTTCAGCCAAAGAAAAAAAATGTTTGAGGTATAACTTTTTTGAAATTTCTGTCTTACATTTCCATTTCCCTTTATGTAGCCATGTTTCTAAAAAGCTTTAATTAAAAAGTAATATTTTCTTAATTGCATAAATATATAATAATGTTAATTAGGGAAAATCATAATATAAAACTGCTCATACAGTATAATAGCAATGATGTAACATTATTTTAAAATGACTACTTTTTCCTAGAAATAGAAAATTCCATCCTAACATTCTTATAATATCTGAAGGGACCTTCAATATCCTGAAAAAGAAGAACAAAGTTTGAGGACTAATATTTCCTAATTTTAAAACTGCCCACAAAATTATGGTAATCAAAACAGTTGTATGTATGTAGTATATATTTGCCATGAAGACAAATATATAAGCCAATGGAATAAAATAGAGCCTAGAAATAAACCACCGTCAACATGGTCAAATAGTTTTAAACAAGAGCACCAAGACCATTCAATGACCAGTCTTTTCAACAGTGTTGGAGAAACAGAATAGCCACATACAAAATAATGAAGTTGGACCCTCACCTCATCCAATAATCAAGAATAAATCACAACAGAAGAAAGATGTAAATATAAAATCTCAAACTGTAAAATTCTTAGAAGAACACAGGATGAATTTCATGAAACTGGATTTGGCAATGATTTTGTGCATAGGATACCAAAAGCATCAAAAAAGTAGATAAATTAGACTGTACCAAAATTAAAACTGTATGTACATCAGAGAACACTATCAACAGAGTACAAATAACTACAGAATGTGAATGAGAAAGACAGAATGATAAAAACATTTGAAAAGCCTATATCTAATGAAGGATTAGTGTCCAGAATAAATAAGGAGCACTTACTATTTAACAATAGAAAACCTTTGTTTTTCTAAATGGACAAAAGATTTGAACAGGAACTACTCTAAAGAAGATACACAAACAGGCAAAACATGGAAACACTGTCAATGTCACTAATCATCAGTAAAAGACTTCTTCATGTCCCTTTGTATGGCCTTTATCAACAGAAAATGACAAATGTTGGGAAAGATGTGGAGATCCTAGAATCTTTTTGTGCTATAGGTGAAAAAATGAAATAGTGCAGCTACTATGGAAAATGGTAGCTGGTTCCTCAAAAAATCAGAGATAGAATAATCATATCACCCAGCAATTCCACTCCTGAATCTATACTCTAAAGAAGTTAAATCAAGAACTGAAAAGATACTTCTGTAACAACATTATTGATTAATTTTATTGAGAAACAAATAGCAATGAGACAGTTTCAAAACTGATTAATAGAAGGAAAGTGATTGATGATGTAGAGTGTGCCTAAGGAGAGTCACATGGAGAGAAAACATTTTCTCAGGCTTTCACAGAGAGCAAACTGGTCAGGCAATGGTCGTGACTCATCCACATGGCTGACACTGACAAAGGATCTACAAACTGCGGTACAGGTTTCAGGGTAAATCCTGAGGGGATTTGACTGACTTTGTCAGATACAGAAGTTACATTTTTTGTTATATAGGTCTTGCTTTATCTTGGCCTTAATCATCCAGCAGAAAACTATAAAAATGAGGTACAAAAAGTAAAGCCATATTAATATGCTGAGATGTAAAAGGCTCAAGTCTGGCCGGGCGTGGTGGCACATGCCTGTAATCCCAGCACTCGGGAGGCTGAGGCAGGAGGATTGTTGTGAGTTCGAGACCAGCCTGAGCTACAAAGTGAGCTTAAAGCCAGCCTGAACTGCATCTCAAAAAGACAAAAAAAAAAAAGGCTCAAGTCAACAACTTCTGACATTGCCAGTCCTATGGATAACCTACTACTATTATGGACTACTGGACTATATTGGATTATTTTGCTGAATTCATGCACCTACAGTATTTAAATGACAATTGGAATACCTATCTCTGACAAAACTAAACAAAAAAAGGGAATACAAATGAAGGACCATTTTGTATCTGTGTATACAAAAACAATACAGCTACTTTCTCCTAATTCAATGAGAAGAAAGATTTGTACTAATAGTGTTTGGACAGGATATCTTGTCTGCATCTTGCGCTATGAATAACCACTACGAAAACAGCAATATGTGATGCAATGTGACAACATTTATAGCAGAATGAGTTGCAATAGCCAGAAGGTGGCAGTACCACACATACATGTCCACTGGTGGATAAAGAAGGGAAACCGCTATGTGCATATGATGGAAAGTTAGCTTTGGAACAGCAGGGAACTCTGACATTTGCTACAACGTGGATGGACATACACGGTATTAGGCTAAACGAAAGAAGCCTGCTACAGAAATGGTTCTCCTGAGATGAGGGATCTCAAACAATCAAATTCACATACACATGGAAAGTGGGCTGGTGGTTTCTGGGGGCTCAGGGTCAGGGAGAAATGGGAAGTTATTGTTTAGAGGGTAAGAGCTCAGTTTTGCAATATGCAAGTTTTGTGGGTGAGTAGAAGCCATAGTAGCCCAGTGATATGGATTGCACTTAATGTCACTGAACTATGTAAGAAAAATGGCTAAGACGGCACCTGCTGTGTCATGTGTATTTTACTGTACTTAAAAATCACTCAAGGATAATCAGAAGGAAATACAGCAAAATATTGATATTGTTAGCTTTTAAGTGCTATTTTAAAGTATTTTCTCTTTTCTTATTTACTGTATGAAATGACTGTGAATTGTTATGAAAGTAGAAAAAACTTAATTCAAAAGTTTTATATAAAATATAATCAGATGGGCTGGAGAGATAGCTCAGTAGAATAAGCACTTCCCTGGCAAGCACAGGGGCCTGAGTTCAATCCCTGGTTCTGAAAAAGAAAAAAAAAAAAAAAAAATATATATATATATATATAATATAATCAGAAAGAAAAAACATATATATATATATAATTTGTTTTCACTGTATTTCAATCTATTCTAGTTAAGAAAAAGACATTAAATACCAAGGACTCTTTTAGCATGAGAATAGACAGGACAAGAACAGCCCTTACTGTACTTCTCATGTAATGACATGAGCCTGGTGCTTTATCTGTCATAGAAGGGAACAGGAGGCTCCCATTCATGAGTCCAGATGACAGCTGAGAGATCTCTACTGCCCTTCATCCAGCTACACAGGAGGCAGGGTGCCACATCAAGGGCAACTTCATAGTTCTTAGGTCTCCTCCCTCGAAGAGAGCTGGGGCATCAGATTTCTCCACAGACTTTTGAAGCAGTTCTACCCATTTTCCTGCAAATGACATCACTTCTGTCCTCTGTCTGGCTGCTGTGTCCCATTTTCCTTATCCGTTCATCCACAGACGGGAGCCTAGGCTGCTCTCCTATGTCAGCTACTGTGGACATCAGCACGCAGGTGCCCCGGTAGTACACTGAGCCGGGTCATGTGGTAGTTTTTTGCTTAGTTTTTTGAGGAACCCCCATACTGATTTCCGCAGTGGCTGGACTACATTCAAAGAAGCAGTGTAGAAGAGATCCTTCCCAGCGCCCACTGCTTTTTTATATTCTTGGCAATGGCCGTTCCAAATGGTTTGAGGTGGAATCTTAGTGTTCCATTCCCACTGCATCTCTCTAAAACCTCTTTACTCAAGTCACCAATGGATATCACCCGCTAAGCCCAGCAGTTGGTGCTCTCTCTTCTGTGGGCTGACTGCCCAAGCCTGAGTGACGGCTCCTCTCTCTCTGTTATACCCTGGGCCACACACTTTCTTGGTTACCTGTGTATCAGATCACCCCTGCCTGGTCTTTGGGCTCCTCCTCCTCTTCTGGGCCCTCATTGTTAGAGCATGCACGAGCCCACTCAAGCTGCTTCCCTCTTCCTACACCTGACCTCACGTGAGGGGTCACAGCCGGATTACAAGGACCCCAGAAAACTGCAGGACATTCCCTCCAGCTGTGTGTACATGGGGTATAGGAAATATTGAAAACTTTTGTGGTTAGACTTAGGCCACATACTCCAAATATCTCTGTCCCCTCCTCTTTCTCATGCCTAGACAGGTATGTGCTAGATAAAGGGATAGTAATATTGATCTCCCAAAGTCTCAATAGTTGTACTTCTATACAGCAAGTATATATAGTTCTAGACAGCAACTGGCAACAGTTTTATTTAAGAGACATTTATACAGTTTCCTCAAAAATTAATATATAATTATGTTGTATAAGCACCTAGTGTAAATATATCATACTACAGAGAGACAACTATGTCAGGGATGAGGCTTTGTAAGGTTTTTTGTATTTTGGGGAAGGGTCTACAGGGTGCTCAGGGTCTCACTACTGGATCAGACTCATAGTGATCCACATGTTTACAGCCTCCCAAGAACTGAATTACAGGGGTGCACCACCACGCCCAGTCTCTGTTGGCATCTCAGCGCACCCTGGGGCTGGGGCTGGCACGGCAGGCCCAGGGATCAAACTCCTGGCCCCTGCACCTGCTAGCAAGCACTTTAATCCCCCAAGCTATATGGCCAGCCTTTGTGTAAGCTTAAGTTGCTGACCACATGCTCTCTGGCATCCCAGCCACTGAAGGCAAGGTAGCACCACAGTGGAGAGCTGAATCTCACTCAAGGAATTCCAGAGCAGTACCTGCCAACCATAGAGATCAGTCAGTTCTCTTAATTGGTAAAATTTACTGCTGAAAAGTCTTTTTTTCTAAGTTCTCAAGTTCCTGCTCAGCTTCCTGCCTTTATCTCAACTTTTCCTTTCATTTTCCTACATGTTCCCCAAATGTGTCTGAAATTCAATAAAGATGGGCAATCCAGAGAAGTTCCAAGAGAGAAGTTCCTAGAAGCTACTAGAGAGTTCTGACCTTTCTAGACCTCACAAACCATACTACTTGTTTCTTTTATTTAAGCCTTTTCCATGTATTTCTTTAAGGAGATCAAGGCCCGGCCGACCTCCCATACAAGCAGGAAAGAAAATAAACTTGCTGCTAATATATAACCACTCTTGGAACACTGAAAATTTATATTGATACCATTTTATGCATGTAGGAGCAAGTTTTTGTTTTGTTTTGTCGTACTGGGGATTGAAACCAGGGAGCCATGTCCCTTTTAAAAAATACTTTTATTTGAGTCAGGGCTGGCACTGGCATGTGGTAACCGGGGCTGAACCCGCATCCCTACAGTTTGACGAAGCACTTCTTTACCCATCTAAGTCACTATGTTTTCCTGGCTAGGCTCAAAGCTGCCATTCTCCTGCCTAAGCTTCCCAGAAGCTGGGGCTAGAGGTGTGTGCTACCATGCTTGGTGAACAAATTTTAAGTACAATAATTGATAATAAATCTATTTTTCACTTTGTTTTTCCTGTATTGGTACTGCAATTCTTCCATTCAACATGTTTTATGGATATACCATAGTCTGCTTAAACTTTCTTCTTTATGAAAGTGCTCACAATTATTATAAAAACCTTTGGGGTAAACATCTATGTGAATTTTTCTCCTGTGTAGATTTATCCTAGAAATGGAGTTACCAAATATGGCCATTTTGAAATGAGCACTGACATACATCATAATGCATAATAGCTCTTGAGGGTGTTTTAGGTCCCTATTACCTAATAGTGGTCACCTTGGTATAATTTATCCTCTCTGCAATTAGAGTTTAAAAATATTGATCATCTTGTGCCCCTTCAATTTTATGACAACTCATAAGGAAATGTGAAACAGCGCAGATCTGGTAAAAGTTTGATGAAGCACTTCTTTACCCATCTAATAATCACAGACCCACAAATGGCATTGTCAGTTGAGCCTTGAAATCCAGGACCAGAGAGATCCAAAGACCCCACACTGGAGTAGACAACACCCACTTCTCAGTGCTTCAGTGCAGCCAGCCTGAACCTTTAGCCTTTTAGGTGCCACTTTCACATTTTTTTGCTATTTCTGGGTATTACCTACAACATTTTTCTTTTCTTAAAAAAATCACTGTTAAGTTAGCTTGATATCTTTTTACTCAGCACTTCCTAAGCAATAATACTCATAAAACCAGAGGTTTTGTGAGATAATTGCATTTTTAATTCTCATTAAACGAAGCATGCAAGTCAAATACTTAAAAGTGAAATTTCAACATGTCACCTCAAATCAGTAGAAAATGTATTAGAGGACATTTGTATTAATCTTTATCTGTTATTTAGACATAGAAGAATAATAACACCAAATCGTCTTCTATTTAAGTCCATTGATACTATGTAAATAAAGCAAACCATATCTTGCAAAAATAGATGCCACTAGTAATATCAAGAAGCAAAGACTTCAGATGTGATGCCTCTTTTGTGGTAGCTAGGATCAGAACCTTGCACTTGCCAGGAACCACATATGCTGCTGAGCTATCTCCAGCCCCAAAACTTGCCCTGCCTGCCCTGCCCTTCATTCCCCTCCTCTCTTCTCTCTCCTCCTGTTTCCTCTTTATCCCTCCCTCCCTCCCTCTGTCCCTCCCTTCCTCTTTGTGTTTGGTATAGGGTCTCACTACGCAGCTTCAACTCCTAGTGATCCTCCTGTTTTCAGCCTTCCCAGCTCTGTCTCCATGACCAGCTCGGTGCACAAATGGGCGGGGCTGGCACTGGCATGTGGTAACCGGGGTTGAACCCGCGTCCCTGCACTTGCATGCTTAGTCTGCTCATCTACCTTGGCAGCCCATGGCTACTTCTTCACACATTATATACAAATACACAGTAACAAAAATAAGGAATGTATTTATACCACCAGCTTGGATGTAAGGTCCTAAAATAATTATTCAACCTATAATGTTATTCAACATTTCAATAAAGCAAATAATTCACAATGAACTATTTATGCCAGAAGCCAACATTCGCTGAAGTACAAAAACAACACATTGGGGCCAGGGAGATGGCTCAGTAGAATAAGTGCTTGCTTGGCAAGCCCAAGGGCCTGAGTTCAATCCTGAGTTACACACACACACACACACACACACACACACAATATATACATATATATATATATATATATATATATATATATATATATGTATTTAGGAGAATGTGATCAGTGAAATTCTTTGGAATGGAAGCAATCTAGAATTTAAGAAATTACATACACATATTTATTCTGAAGGGAAAGTCCAGTTCTAAAGCCAAGCCTGCATCACACAGCACTTAATAGGGGGTATCATTAGAGATTAACATGTCTGTCTGTCACACACACCACACATCACTTTGTATGAGATTCTATAATATCCATAATTTACACATGCATTGACATTTTTTTCTGTATTAGGAATTGAACTCAGTGATAGGTCAGGGTTCAAAGTTTCCCAGGCACCTTGCCCCAAACACTCTCTCTCTTGGTTTACCAGGCACCCTGCCCCCAAACTCTCTCCCCCTTGGCCCAATACCAGGCACCCTGCCCCCAAACTCTCTCCCCCTTGGCCCCATGCAGAGACAAACCCAAAACTGCAGAACAGATCCATCTGACTTTGACCTGAGCAAACAACCGTGAAACTTCCTTTGTTAACATTACAGGTCCCCCACAGACCAGGTAGCCCTGTCCAGATTAGCTCTCCCTCAGCTGTTCCAGTCCACAAAGATCCTCCTTAAATAATCCTATAAAACCTCCTATCCCCCCTTTGTTCACTGCAGTCTTAGTCCACTAGACAGCCAGCCTGCTTGATGCTCCAATAAATCTTCTACTTGCGTCAGAATGCCTGGTCTGATCGATTGTGTGGGTTCATACCTAATATTTGGTGCTGAAAACACAGTAGGGCTGCCAAGGCATCTGCTGGTCCCTCACACCTAGGGCCTTGCTGTGGTCTGCCACCAGCCCTTCTGAGTGGACCCTGAGCCTCAGACTTCCCTTGCTCACCCAAACTGTGAGTACTCTCTCATTACTCATTCAACCCATCTTAAAGTTCAAACTTCTCCCATTGTCCAACTTATTGGGAAAACAAAGCAAAGAGGATCATTTCTCCCTCCAAACTTGCTATCTGAAGTCGATTCCTTCTTTCAATTTATCAACAATGAAGGTCTCCAAGGCTCCCTTCCCATCTTTAGACCAGATGAGAGCACTTTCTGTACTTTCATTTTCTCTTTCGTTCGCCACACATCTTGAAGATAAAGGCTGTTCCCAGATGACTTGCTCGCCTTTGCCTGCAACCCTCTCGACGTGACTCTTTCAACTAGTACCCGGGGCAGATAGCCTCTAAATTCCTTTGGGGTTCCTTCCAGGATTTTTCTGAAACTGGCATTCTTTTCTGCGATTCCTTTTCTATTTCACCCTGATTTCTCCCCGAGGACGACTGTCTCTACTCTGGACGGCTTGTCTGCACCTCTCGGCCAGCCCTGGCCCTCCTCGATGAAGTCATGTTGACTCACTGAGCCGCACCTTCCCTCTGCTTAGCCTCCTCTCGGACTGGGGCTTGGCTCTACGTCCCTTTTGGGACTCCTGCAACAAGATCGTCATCTTAAGTCTCCTCTCACCCACTCTCCACATCACCTTCTCACCACTGTGGAGAATTGTTCTTCAGTACCCTCTCAAAGCTATTGTTCTGTCCTGAACTGTCTTAGGTCTGTCCTTAGAGGCCCCATTAGGCTTCTCTGACCTCAAAATCAAATGCCTAATTTTTCTCTGCCAAACAGCCTGGCCACAATACAGGCTGGACAATGAGACTATCTGCCCCCCCCCCCCAACTCTTAAGTATGACACCTTCATTAACTTAGATAACTTTTGTTGCCACAAGGGAAATGGTCCAAGGTCCCCTACCGTGCTTTCTTCTCCCTCCGCAATCACCAGGAACTCTGCCTGTCTTACACGTCCCAACAGATCCTCTTAGCCAAAGCCCCCACCGAGCCCCGCCTACCTTGTGACTCAGCATGTGAGGCTCCTGGGGGGCCACCCCCCAGTCCTGAGCCCCCTGTCCAGCTCTCAAGATTCTCTCCTCTGAAACCTGTGTATTTGCTGCTGCCAGCCTGCATCCAACACCAGTCCAGGTGAGCTGAGTTCCACCCCCTGAGATTTCCAGTCCCAGATGGAGGAGACTGTATCCAGGGTCCTTGGCAGAAGGTTACTATCCTTGTGTCCTTCTAAGAAAAGTGGCTTCCCCTCCCAGTTGCAAAACCACGGGCCCATGTCCAGATTTTTCTCCATCCAGGGCACAGAACAAACTGTTCACATTATGCTCTGAGGTAATGCAGCCACACCTGTCCCCGAGAACGCCCTGCAAGTCTTAAAGCCCGACTCAGCTCAAATTGTGTCACCATGAAAAGTATTCATTCCCACTCTCCCAAAAAACTTAACCCCTTCAAACAGCAGATGGTTCAAAATCCCTTACACACCTTCCTTTGCTCTAAAGACATGCCCCTCTCTCATACCCACAACCCACCCAGCTTTCCCCTCACCCTCCCTCTGTCTCTCTCTGTCAGATTCCCCTACACCTCCCCCCACAGAGCTGCCACTGGAGCTGTTGCTTCCACTGAAGCCACTGCTGACTGTTGTCACTATAGGTCTCCACTCCCAGGGCCTCTGCACCTGGCCCTTCTGGCCACTACCAGAGCCTAAGGCTGCAGCTGCTGATCCACCTTCTGACCTCTCAACTTTTAGGAGCTACAGTGATACCTCACTCTCTCTTTGCTCCCTCTTCCCTCACCTTTTCTCACCATCCCTTTCCAGTTACAAAAAACAACTAACAACACACTTCCCCGTGTGTGCCCCTCCCTCTGCTATCCAGCTGGTGGCAGGATAACAGCCCATCTATCCTTCCTTTCCAATTGAGACTGCTGAAGTGAGCACTGCTTACCCTCACTCTCCCTACCCCTCAGCCACTTTGGCAGACAGTCTCCTGTTACAGCCACAACAAAAAGACCCTAAGTCACAGCTTCCGGCCCCTCCCTTATAGCCTTCGTGCCAGCCTGCAGGTCCAGATCTTATGAGTTGTCAGTGCTCCTCTATTATACTGTGCCTAGTCCTTATACTCTGTTGTTTATTTGCTCCTACTCAAACTTGGTAACTATAAATAAGATGCTTTTACATTTTTCAAATTGTTCTTGTAAGAGATCTCTAATTGACCTTCTGCAAAAGTTCTGACTAGTCTCTCATAATTACAAACTTAAACAGGTCATCATAATTTAACCTGGCCAGAAATATATTTGAGTGCACTCTGATTTTTGTAAAGGCATTCATGTATGTGTGTATATGTTTATATGTAGTTCTGTCAACAGCTGTTCCTCTTTTTGTTTGAGCTCTAAAAATACAGGCTTAAAAGCATGCTTTCTCCTGAGTTACCAGCTGGTCTAACTAGTATCAAAATTAATTTACAATTAAACAAAAATCATTAAAATGGGGAGAGATTGTGGGACAAGACTCTTGATTGGTAGATAGAGAGTGGCCAACCTTTGTTCATCAGCGGAAAGCCCCCAATAATCTCCTTAGAAGGCACCCCTAATAATTTGGTGAAGGCCAACATGAGGTCATCAGTTAAATGATAATTTTCTCATCATCTGTTATGACTGGTAAGTGATGCTACTATGTACGACTGCTGATATCAAATGTTCTCTGTAAAAGTTTAACTGCTGTCTGTTAACATTCTACAAGAATTTAACTGCTAAAATGTCTATGGTTGATAAGAAATAATTCTCTGATCACACTTTATATTTCAAGGTGATTGATACTCAGATAAAATTCTGATTATCAAGTATATTGCTCCAAACTAAGTATACTAATATAGACACAAATTCTCCTTAAGAAAGAACTGTTATTAATTCCTATTTTATACCCCAATCTGCTCATGAGATTCATACTTAACTAAAAAGACAAATTGTAAATGGCTACAGTCAACAACTTCTTCAGGTAACTCACTATTATTGTGGAATGCTGGACGGTGTTGATCGTGTTGCCAAGTTCAGGCACCTAAATTGGTTTAATGACAATGGAGTGCTCATCTTTGTCAGGTCTAGACAAAAAAAAAGGTATACAAAGGAAGAATCATGATGTGTGTGTATAAACAGTACAGTTAGGATAAATATGCCATGCTTCTGCATAGTTCTATGAGAAGTAAGATTTGCACTAATAGTGGTTGGACAAGATATTATGTTGGCTTCTAGTACTATGGACAAACACTAGGGAGATAACAAGGTAGAAAGTATTAATTATTGAATCTGTGATATAATTCAGCTATAAAAAATAAAATAAGTAAATAGCTACACTCTCTTAATTCACTGATTAGAGACATCTGCTATAACAATGTCTGTAAGTATAATACTATGTATGTACCTTGTACAATACCAAAACATTAGGAAAACAGTTTGCAATGTATTAATTTATTGAATCTGTCCTGTTAATTTGTCTTGAAACTGTCTCATTGTTATTTGTTCTTCAATTAAAAATAAATAAATAAATAAAGTAAAAATAAAAAGACAAATCTTGGCCCTCAAACCACACAAGGAAACTTACTTAACCTAACTTTCCATGTTTTCAATAATAGAGACCAAAAATAACTATAGACAAATGCCGACTTTTGGCTATGACACTCTGGACTCCCATCAAAGTAAGACCTTAGCAAGGCAATGCCGAACCTAAACAATGCTCCCACCCGAGTCCTTTCTGCAAGTGTGGCAATGAGAAGGACACTGGGCACAAGCCTGCCCCTACTTACAGCCACCATTGGTTCTGTCTACAAGCTGGAGGGTCACCGAAAATGCAACTGCCTGTGATGAGTTAATGTTAAACTAATGTGAAAAAATTACTCTGTTCAACTTTCTGTGACACTGTTTCCATGTAAGACTGCAAGGAGGCTTGGCGTACTGTCAATAAATCATCAATAGATCAAGAGTTCCCAGAATAGACCTACAAAACAGATCAAAGTAAATGTCAAAATGTAAATTTTCTAACTGCACAAAATAACTAAGGTGTTGCTAACCAAGTGAAAAGCGTTGCTGTGGTAGTAAAGGCCACACATATGCAGATGTATGTTGAACAAGAACTAAACAATGCTCCTAGAAAAAATGTATGCTGGGTAATGGTCACACTGTCCCTACAGGTACTGTTCTATGTTAAATGACAAAATTTTCTTTCTTGCCAAACAAGATGCAGTTTATAGCTTTCAAACCTCTATACATCTAGGGTTCCTCACTGTTTGTCCTCTCCTGTGTGAGTATGGTCAAGCGGTCCCAGGCCCGGTAATAAAAGGATCATAAATTTTATGTTTTTAAATTTATTTATTTGTATTTTAACTCAAAGAGTGAAAGATAGAAGAAAAACAAAGAGAAAAATGACAGAAACAGGGAAACATACAATGACACATATGTTACAGATTTTCAAAACATGGATGGCTAACTTTATAACTTTACATATATATATATATATGTATTTATGTATTATATATATATGTATTATATATATGTATATATGTATTATATAAATATATATATATATATATATATATATATATTTAAATTAAAACAATCCAATACAGATCAGCAGTCCACAACAGAAGCGGGTTATCCACAGAAGTTGTTGGCTTGAGCCATTCACAGCTCATTATATTAATATGACTTTACTTTATATATCCTCCCTTTTTATACTTTTCTGCTGGATGGTTAAGACCGAGTTAAAGCAAGACCTATATAACAAAAAATGTAACTTTTTATCAGATAAGGTCAGTCAGGTACCCTCATGGTTTATCCTGAGGATCATAAATTTTAATATTGGATTCTAGTCTGATTTCTATGTTGAGAACCCATAACACTGCTCTGTCTGCCAGAGAGTGGGTAAGTCATCCAATTCCCTGCCCTCACAGAAGAATTCAACACAGCCAGATCCATGCATCCTTGATCTGCTTGGTCTTGCTGCTAAAGAGGAACAACAGAGCTTGGGGTCCATGGCCCACACTAAGGTATCTTTGTCAGAGTCCCAAGTCTTGCTGGACATCTCAGGTAGAGTTTTTCTTGCTGACACCACATATAGTGTTCTTCCTGAGTTTGAAAGTTGCTATATTAGTTCTACAGTCTCCATAGCGGGTGTTGATGGCCAGCCTACATGACACCTTCAGCCAGGCCCATTCCCTGCTCTCTCTAGACACTGTTCTTCACTCATAACTTCCTTATAAATCCAACCTACTCCATACCTCTCATGGTGAGAGATCTCATTCAAAAGTTCCATGTCTCTTTCACCTGTCTTCCCACAGTGCTTGTCCTATACCCCAGACCTCAGTGCACAGCCAGCTCCTTCTTCCTCCTCTCCCCCATTTCCCTTGTTGACCACATGCTCTGAGACACTTCTAGTCCCATTCATACCACACATGCTATTCCTACGCTGGTGTGCCTCAGAGATCCCACAGCCTCTCTCTACATTCCCAGTACCCAATAGCCCCCAAACATCAGAGGGGACTTAAGCCCATCATTTGCCACTCCTTATTCCTCCCTTCCAACATGGTCATGATAAAATGACACATTCAGATCACGGACTCCCTTCTTGCTTTTACCCAGATCACCAACCTCCCTTTTACAACTCCCCTCTTCCCACAATTTCAGATGTTCAACACACCTCCAGACAAACAACACAAAATAGCCATCAGCTGTTTCTGTGTGACACCTTGATACATAAAACTCCATCTTCCTTTGGCTCACTCCCCTTCTAGGGCCCCTTGCACGGCTTGCTGTTATGATCACGGTAGCTCCCTGCTTAATTTCCCTTATCCACAATACCGTCACCAGATTAACAACTCCAAATTTTAACCAAATACTTCTACCAGCCTTTACTCCAAAGTGACCTCTCCGATGCTGACAACTGCCCTCCAGACTCATGGCCCCACAATACTCTGGTTCAGCAGGAAGTAGCCAGATGATTTCTTCACCCTTTTTCTATCAAATAGAGTCTGGGATGATAGGTCTGGATTCAAAGTTTCCCAGGTACCTTGCCCCAAACACTCTCTCTCTTGGCTTCCCAGGCACCCTGCCCCTATCTCTCTCCCTTGGCCCCATGCAGAGACAAACCCACAACTTCAGAACAGGTCCACCCGACTTTAATCTGGGCAAGCAACCATGACACTCTCCTTTGTTAACATTACAGGTCCCCCACAGACCAGGTAGTCCTGCCAAGATTAGTTCTCCCTCAGCTGCTCCAGCCAGTGATCACCTTCCCTAAAAGATTCTATGAAGTCTCCTGTCCCCCCTTCGTTCACTGCTGTCTTGATCCACCAGACAGCCAGCCTGCTCGATGCCCCCAATAAATCTATTCACATCAGAATGCCTGGTCTGGTAGACTGTGTGGGTTCTTACCTAATACTTGGGACCCTGTGTTGGCCATATAGGTACTTATTGCTGCTGAGCTATCTCCCCGGCAACATTCTTAAATACATTCTTTAGAAGTTTAATTTTTGGCTTCCTCATGTAGGTAGGAGTGTTATAAAATCTTGGGGTCTTATTGTGGGAAGAATATAAGGATTTATTCTAGCCTTAAAAAATCTTTAAAGTAGTGAAGAAGTTATTCTTAGAATAATTTTAAGTGTTTGTTTCTTTTCAGGCTAGAGTTTCAAGAGGTTGAGAAGAAGGTGGCAAGAGCTCTGATTTTAAATGGTAAAATTTCTTACTAGAAGGCTTCTTCTAGTGAAACATACAAGGAATTCATCTTTTCTAGATGCTTCCTCTCTACACAATGCTCTCCACACCCAGCACACAAGCAGTTCTTCCTGTATATGGGGCGTCAATTTCATTTGTCTGTTTCCTGCCCAAATTACCGATACCATCATAAAATATTTAGTTTCTAGGCCACTGCCTATGTACTATGGGCAAAAATCCCAAGGTTGATTTTTCAAATAAGTAATCTCAAAACTCTTCTAATGCTTTAACTGGGCATCTAGATTCAGTGCCAGATGAGGTTAGGTATTCATTAGCAGGTTTAGCAAGTTCTGTGACGCAAGGATCTGGTTTTTAAAACCTTGTAAAAATGGCTCATTTTCTTCTCTTTATAATAACTACTACAGACAGCCTCTCCCTCCTGCCTCTGTCCCCTCTCCATCCCACATGCTCCTCCCAGTGGCAGATGTGTCTAGCAACACAAATGCTCTTCAAACTCCAAAGTTATAAAATGTAGACAAGACTGTGAAGCGAAAACAGGATGACACATGTAATCTACAATTAGAAAAAATATTACTGTATGAGCGAGGCCTCGCCTCTTTTACAACAAATATTTACTTGAAAGCTGGTACTCACTTTTATCTTGAAGAAGTACTCAGACCAGCGAATCTGACTCTGAAAACAGTTGATTCACTAAAATCTTCTTGAAAGATACTGTTTCTCCTAAGCAGCTTTGGTTTCAGGAAGTGGGAATCTAAAGCAAACAAATGCTGTCACTGTCAGACGTGGTTGTGAAATTCACGTCCAGGAATAGCACTTGCAGCACCTCTGCATGCAGGACACACCCCTCAGGAACTGCCCGTGCAAGGGACTCTGGGAGCTGTATCACTCCTGTTCAGAATGAAAGTGCACGGAGATGACTTCCTCAGACTGAGACAGAGCGGAAAGTCCCTCGGGGGCCAAGGAAAGGGAATGCTTGTGAGAAGCAGGGGATGTGACATTGTTCTGACCTGTTTTAAAGAGACTCACTGGGGCTGAGGCTCTGTTTCCATGTTGCATCTTGGAATTAAGCGCAGGAATGAGACATTTGTGCTTGTGGGTTCATCAGCACTGGGACAGGAAGTCAGGAGAATGCTGCAGGAAGACGATGAGGCTGCCTGGTGTGACACTGAGGGCCACCTGAGCGGGTACACAGGGGACACTGTCTGCCCTTAAGGGTAGCACCTAACTACAGCCCTGGGCTCTGACAAAAATAATACCAGAAGTACTTGAGAAGAGCTGGAAGTGTGCATCAAGATTCATTTTATTACAAGTGTTTTGAAGACTATTCCGTGTTTCTCAATCCCTTCTAAACTCACTGCACTGATGTCTACTCTGGGGGAAACAGACTTTATTAATAATAATTGATAAGTTTTGGTAAAGCTTTTCATAAGCTCTCAGGGTGGTTTTCAGTTTCATTTCCCAGCAAAATAGAAGGAAAGAATCAAATGGAAACAGCTAGATCCCATAGAAAGGTTTTTGACAGATCACTGAGCAACTCTTAACACAGGACCTTAGGATAAGCTCAAATAAGTATATGCCATTGTTATAGCAAAACTCTTTCTAGTTCTGCTTATATCTAAATAAACCCAGTTTCTCTCTTCCACATATGTGTTTTGTGAAATCCGTTTTTTCCTAACTATAAATAACATTCATCCATAAACTAATTTTAAGAACTCCATAGGTCTTATTGAGAAATGCACTTATAATAAAATTTTAACATTTTTATATTTATCAAATATATATTTTCTTTTAGTTATGAATGAATGTTTGTGTAACTTAGTTCTTAATACTTAATGCTTATCACAGTGTAGAAAAATAATTTAAATATATATATATATATATGTATATATATACATATATACATATATATATATATATATATATATATATATATATATTTATTGTTTAAAACTATGAAGACTGTGAGGCATACAAACCATTTTATATTCGGAAGATATTGAATGCAGGACTTGGAATGGGAATAAATGTTTAAGGAGGTAAAGTGATAACATAAAATCTCCAACTGTTGCTTTTATACAACTTCTGTGTATTGAGTGTGTATTTATCACATTTTTTTTTCTCCCTGATTTACTTTATTATTTGAGCAAGAGAACAGACTGCCTCTTAGTATTTAGCCCTAAAGAGGTCATACCTGAAAGGGTGAAGAAGAGCATAAAATCTTGCATCTGCCGGTGCTTGAAACAAATGGGAGCTGTTTTCCAAATATCTTCATTTCAGCTAGAGAAGACTTACTGTAGCCATATATGACAAGGTGCAAAGCAATGGGCTCTTCCTGAACTTTCTGCTCTTAGACTCCATGATTGTTCTATTTCTTCATGGGAAATGTTGTTGTTTTTGTTTGTTTTGTTTTGCTTTGCTTTATGTTGAGACATGGTATTTGCCTCCATCATGATTGCTATTAAGTTTGTATACTGTTGGCATATCAGGCACTTGCTGGCTAAAAGAGTTTTATGTAACAAGTTCATGTTCCTATGGTGGTGGTGGAAGACAGACCTCCAAACTGAGTTAGCGCTATACCACACACTCAGAATCTCAAAATCTTCTTCCAGGTCTAAGTCCTCCAGTTGTTCAGCGGGGTCAATGAACTCTGCCCCAGTGGTTGTCGCCTCTGGCTTGGTTGGAGGTACAAAGGGAGGCCAGTGTGGTGGATGTTTCTGCACTACTTCAAGCATCCTTAAATTTTCCTTCAGAATTTCCTTCTGAACAAGGCTACACCAGTTATCAAAGTCTTTCTCTTCTTTGCAGAAAAATCCCAGTGCTGCAGAAGGATCCAAGCTCAGTATCTGCATCTGCTGCGGGGACTGCAGGTAATGGAAAGTCATCAACCATTCCATTCTCTTCAGTGTCCACAAAGGTCTGGGTTGTGTGAGGATCCAAGAAGATAAGCTCATCAGCTAAGAATCCTATGAAATAATACGCGTTGTTTGGTTTTCCTCCTAATGCCCCTCAAGACTGTGGCATCTTAAAACACTCTTTGAATGCATCAACATACACGGGATTGATCTGCTTTATGCCTAGGTGAAGGGGCACAATGAGCAACAGGGGTTTCCAGGCTGGGCAGAAGGCAGAGGTGCCTTTACTCTGGGTAGAAGTGATGAAAGAATCATGGGGGCTGTTGCCAGCTGTGTCAGCACTAAAGGGAAGGATTTGGCACATTTTTTTGATATCTTCAATGACCACTGTGTTATCCATTGAAACATAAACAGCCAAGGAATTCCATTCATCAAATAAAGCAAGTTTTTTTTAACACCTGTGCAACTGTATTTGGTCCAAACCATTCACCAATTGATTTTCCTTCTCCTACACCCATTTGTGCCATTTGATGGATAGAATAGCAACAGTCTTTTCTATCTAAGAAGCACTGTAGGATCTGTTGGTATTCTTTGGGTTGTTCTTTTTGTTTCTCCCAGTTCCAGTCCCTTCCCAAATGTCTACAGATCAGAGCTTGAGCTAGCATCATCTGTCCACAGCGCAGCATACATCCCCAGCCAGCATCTGACGAAGGGCCTGTTCCCCTAATTGGTGAAAATTTCCTTCTGTATGTAAACCATAGACGAGCACTTATATCAGACAACAACTTAGATTTTTCTGTTTTAAGGAGGTGCTGCTTCCCCAGAATCCATACCAGGTCATCTGTGTCTGGAAATTCCTCTAGGTAGTCAGCAAAAATAGTAATCTGGTTTTCATACTTGGATAAAAATGATGAAACCTCCATGGAAAACTCTGGATTCTGAGATTTGGAGTTCTTCTCATCGGCTGAATTTCTGGAGGTGTCTGGAAGGTAGTATGCCTAGAGAGGGCAAAGAAGTTCTATGCTTCACTTCTACCTTTCTGCCTCCTCAACCAGGCTGTCATCTTCATCCTTCACAACACCCTGACTCCATTCTCCAGCTGTCATCGTGGGCCAACTTCACCGGCAACTCCTTTATCACATTTTTAATAGCACATGATTGCAGTGCAACAGTGATCACATTCATTGTGAGTTGTGCCTGTATTTTTAAATTCTATTTGGGGTAGGTGAGTAAATACATCAAAAATTAGGTGCTTATGAGGAGGATCTTCAACATCTAGCACCCTAATGAATGCACTGAACCCTTGGAAAAGAGGAAAAGCAGAGAGGAAGGCTGATAAGCAGCGGTTCATCCTCCCTGGACTTTGGACAGCAGAGTCTGGCTGGTAAGAGTTCCTGGTAGGATCCTCAGAGCTGCAGAAACACAAAGATGCCCTGCCTCACTGGCAACACAATGCTGAGTTCCAGGAAGTTTTCCAAACTAAGAGTTCCTTGGGGTAGAAAGCAAGCAACACAGCTCCAGATGCTGAGTGCTGGAGGTTCATATCCACAAAGGAAGTATGTTATGGTGCACTTACAGTTGCTCTGCTAGCATATTAGTTTTGATTTTCTAAGTGTTATAATCTTGATCATAAACACTGAAGCAAGCAGACATCACTGGTCCATGAAACAGCATGTGGACAGTATGGGTCTGAAGCAAGAGCCATGGATTCACTCTGGTCGTATAAGCAGCACCTCCGGGCATTCACAGCTATATCTGGGTGGTTCAACGAGTGGCTAGAAGCCAGCCAGAAAAGCAGGTAGCTCTGTTAGTGCGGAGATTTGTCTTGAAAACATGAGGGAACCATAGAAAACTAATGTTGTAGACAGAACACACAGTTCATGGGGGGCTGGATTATAGGTGAGGGTTACACCAGTGAGTGGGTGGACAAGCAGGTGAGACAGGAGTCAGGAAAATGAATTACAGGATCACTGCAGTAATCTAGACAGGCATGATGACTGGGTTTAATTAATTAGTAACAGCAGAAATAGAAAGGAAGGAGAAGATGGTTTTAGGAACCAGATCCATAGGCCTGGGTGAGAGACACAGGAAGATGAGTAAATGACCAAAGATGTTGAAAAAACCATAGCTAGCCACAAGATTAGAGGAAATAGGATTTTTAAAAGGCCACAGGGCCAGCGATATAGCTCAGCAGCACAGTGCCTGTCTGGCAAGCACAAGATCCTGAGTTTGATTCCCCCACCCCAAATAAAAAATTAAACAGGTCACAGTGAAAAGACTTAGTAACATGGGCATTTATGCAAGAAAATCAGGGTCTTCAAAGGAGCTGGGGAAACAGTGTATAGAACAGTGATCAAAACTCAAAGCAATCAGGTGCTGGGGAGATAGCTCAGTAGAATAAGCGCTTGCCTGGCAAGTTCAAGGGCCTGAGTTCAATCCCCAGTTCCACCAAAAAAAAAAATACGAAAAACTCAAAGCAATACTCCCAAAATGGAACCAGAAGCATAATCTGTCAAAAAATGATGAAGAGTCTCAAGAAGTTAGCAGTGGAAACAAGAGGGAACTTGGACAAGTCACATTCCATGCTTCAGCCCCACCAGAAGCCACCAGAGAAGCAACAGAGTGGCCTGGCATACAGGTTCAGTGAGGTGGACGTGGTTAGCTGCACTGAGAAATGCAGGAAGCAGGGGGTAGGCCCAGAAAAATGTTAACTGGTTTGGCAAGAAGGCCTGGACAGCTCTGACTAGAACAAGTCAATGGACTGGGGAAAGAAAGCAGATAACAGAATACTTCATAAGTGCTCGGAAGCTAAAGAAGTAGGAGAAGTAGAAAGAAAATGTTCCAGTATGAGTTTAGATAAACAAAATACTCAGGAGAAATATATCAGCTCCTCCAAAAGGGTCTCCAGTGTAGGGACAAGATGATCTCAAGGCTGCTTTAAAGTTAATTGTGTCATAAGTTTGACTGTGTCACAAACAGCAAGGAGCACTGCTATCTCTGTGGGGCAGTAGAGGAAATGCCATTCTGTGCAGTGATAGCAAACACATAGGTAGAAGCAGAGATGGGGGTAGAGGGAGATGCACGATGTGATGTGTGTGCGGTGTTTCCCTGAGCAAGTGTTTCCTATTTTATTTGAGAGAATTAAATAATGATATTACAGATTAAGTGATTATAATTTATGAGTCCTTCATTAGTATCACAAAATTTTATTACATTAGAATGTTAGTGATTCATAGATTTTAAAAATCAATAAGCACTAACAAAAATGTAAATATCTAAATATGGTTTTTTTTGGTACTGAGGATTAAACTCAGGACCTTGTGGTTGCCAGGCAGATGTTTAAGCCACTAAGGTATCTCCCTGGCTCTAAATATAACATTTAAGAAAGGGTTTTTTTAAACTAAAAGTTACAATGACAAACAATACTATTTGAGGAAATTTAGATTCAGTGAGGAAGACTGGTGTGAAGGTGATGTCTCAAAAACTCTTTTCTTTGTGGTTATATGGCTTCTAGCTTTCACAGTACATAACTGTGGTGTCCAGGACCAGAATATACTAGAAGCCCTCAAAGTAGAGGGCGCTCCTCTAGCAAAAACAGCTGTATTAGCTTTCTATTGTTGTGTGACAAGTTATCACAAATTTATCTTAAAAAGTATTCATTAAATTATATATATATATATATATATATATATATATATATATATATATATATATATATATGTATGTATTTCTCACCCTCCTCCCAGGACTCATAGAGGCTGAGGCAAGAGGATTGCAAATTCAAGCCCACACTGAGAAACTTGGTGACCTAGTTAGATCCTGTCTCAGAATTAAAAAGGGCAGGAAATGTAGTTTACTGTGAAGGGCCTGGGTTCAGTCCTCAGTACACATACCTCCAAGGTTGCATCTTAAGTAAACGATGGTATAAATAGAGTGCACACATAAGGTTTTAAGGATTTAGAGCAATAATAGGTATTGTATAACTTATGAAAACAAAACAGTACCACAGTTACTTCAAAGTTGCAGTCAGTCAGTCTGAGCAAAAGAGTTGAGTGCTGTGCATTTTTCTGTTAGGGCTCTGGTGACACAGTTGGGCTGGTGAAAGATTGCAGTTGCAATGTGAGGTTCCCATTCTCATGTTAGCCATTGGCTGGGCCACTCTGAGTTTCTTGGTGGCACTAGAGCTTCCTGGCCTGAGGCCCTTGTGGCCATCTTGGGCATGGATTTCTGCTGGCTTTCAGACCAATGTGCATCAGTGACTTCAAAGTTATCTAATCAAGTCCAGCCCAGCCCCGTCATCTTTTCCTTGGATGAACTCAGGAAAATTGATTAATTCTCTAAAGCCAGGGGTGGCCTCTCTTCATATCTAATAGGTTCTGCCTCCTCCAGAGCAGAAGACACACAGTGTATGTCCTGGGGAGGGGATGGTGGGGATGTCTTGGAATGTATTTCCATAGCCCTTCCTTACCACCTCTAGAGAAGGGACACAGGCCAACCCTCTTCCACCCTAGGTCCTTCAAGCACCTGTCTCTAGGGGACCCATGTTTCTCCTTATCAAGTAACTGCTCTTGCAGGTCCTGGTTTTGTTGTAGTCTGCTATTATATGAAAAATACTGAGGCAGAAAATGAAACATAGAGTGACTCCTGTCTCCTAAAGGATTTCTCTTGCTTGGGTCTTTTTAAAAAAAATATGTGCTTTCTCAGGAATAGAGAAAGTATAAATGGCCAATAAATGAGTATGAAAAATGTTCAACATCCTGGCCATTAGAGAAATGCAAACTAACTGTGAGATCCCCTCTTATTACATAAGAACGACCACCATGCCCAGTCTTCCCTTTTCCTATTAACTGTCTTTTATTTATGGTGGTGCATGCCTATAATCTCAACTCTTGGGAGGCTGTAAACAGGTGGATCACTATGAGCCCAATCTAGTAGTGAAACCCTGAACACCCTTTAGATCCTTCCTTAAAATACAGAAAAAAAGAAAAAAGAAAAGGGAAATAGATCATTTTCATATTGGAAAGAGATCAAGAGATGAAGGGAGAGGGAAAGAGCAGGAGACATAAAAAGAATCAAGATATGCTTTGTACACATACCAGTTCCTCACATTCCCATCATCATTATGTACTATAGACACTTACTAATAGAAATTGCAAAAAAACAATTTAGTATGTGTTCTGAGGCTGGAGAATTGCAAGTCTGAGTGCAGCCAAGACACTTTAATGAGAGAGAGAGAATGAGGGACGTAGCTTGGTGTGAAAGCCCTTAGCTCAATTTCTATTATTCCCTCCCCCCAAAAAAGTATGTGTGCATAACTGTTAAATGCATGTGAATGAGTACAGAATCCAGCTGTCTAGAAAAGTGCATGACAAGAAATGTCTCTTCCACGTCGCCATCCACCCCTCTCCACCAGCATTACCTCAGAATTAACCACTCTTATCAGCTGCAGTTCTTGGGTCTCCTTGCAGCAGGGCCACACATGTACAGCCACAGAGAGTAGTGCTGTCATCTGCGCTTTGCTTTGCCCTGCAGCAAAGCATCTTGTAGGTCTTTCCACACACATCTCGATTGTTTATTTCACTGTTCATTTCAGTTGCAGTCATGCACTACAGGCAGGAAGAGCAGTCCACATGAAGTTTCCCTAGTTTCCAACAGAACACTTGGGGATTCTTCCTGACCCTCACTTCATGATTAATGCAGAAAGAACAGGTGAGACAAGCGGCAGGAGAGCTTAAGAGCTTTCACAGAGATGGGGCAGTGTGAACTGAGTTATAGGGAGTCTGGGAATGTGGGGGTGGACGGAACATCACAAGGATGTGTCCAAGGCACACGACATGTACAACAGAAGAGGATGTCCACAACCCGTTACCATTGAGCAACACAGACGCCTCTGTCTTGATTTTCCTAGGGAGAATGACTACACTGCTGTAAAATACCTTCTAATTTTTATTTTAAATATACAAATTTAATTATGTGCTAGAGAAAGTATCTAAAAACTCTTCAGATTCTTTCCATGGAAAATTATTTTTATAGTCCTAATGGGCCAAATAACTTCATTAGAAATTATGCAGAACCCATATCATGGGGTCTTGATGGGGAAGGGGGAACACTTACTGACATGACACTGTAAACTCAATAGAAGGCCTGAGACAACATTTTATTCCTTTTTTTTTTTTTTTTTGTGGTACTGGATATCAAACTCAGGACGTTATACTTGCCAGGCAGGAGCTTAAGCCATTGAGCTATATCCCCAGCCTCAAACACTTCATTTTTTAACATCAGTACAAGCAGAAAATTTCAAGTTGTTCCAAGGTAGAATGAAGTCTCTTTCTTTTCAATTATTATGTGTGTGTGATACACAATAATTATCTTCTTTTTGGGGACTTAATTTGGTGTATTTCTGTCTCTGCCTTCTCATCTCTCCCATCCCTTTCTGCTCCTTCTCATTGCCACAAGGTCTACCTCCCATTTTATGTTATTTTCAGTTTAAATGATTAATCACTCATAGTTTAAACAGAAAATCCCTCCTTTTTGTGTGAAGAAGATCATGCCTACTGTTTTCTTCTGCATTAACTTGGGCACTTATATTGGGAAAGCCCGATTTTTTAAAGAGTTCCTTTAGCTTCTAGTTGAAAGTCTGAGCATCCTACAGTTGACTGAGGCCCAGGTGTGGCTCAAGCAGGGCCAGATAAGCAGTCACCCTAGGCCTCCTCAGCTCTCCAGGGAATGAGATGAACCACTGAACCAGAAAAACTCTCTTTGCAACCAACTTCAGGATCAAAAGATGAATTTGTTAAAATGACACAACCTTTTCAAAAAAGAAAACTGCAATAAGAAGACTGCAGATGTGAAGCTTGGTCAGCACCCCAGCTGACCTGTGATGGCCACGCATTTCCTGTTGGCTGTGACTTTGCTGAGGAACTCCCATGCTCTGGCCATCCTTTGCTCGGGTCATTTGCTTGGTAACCTCTCACTGCACAGGGTCCTACTGTGTTCCTCTCTGGTAAAGACATTTTCACAGCCAAAGAATGAGGTCCATGTTTTTTTTTTTTTTTGTTTGTTTTTTGTTTTTAATAAAAGCTAGTATTATTTGTTTAAACCTTGCCCTTGGACAAAAGTAAATCTGTAAATCTGTAAAGTGGTCTTTTCATTTAGAAAAATCTGTAAAAATGATGCTTGTGGCTCTCCACAAGCAAGAACAGTGATAAAGCACAGGTAACCAGGTACTTTGCGTAGTGTAGATGTGAGTAATCAAAAAAATCTACTCTGTGAAATGCACAATAGGGCTCTAAAAACAATGAACAAGTGATAGAAGGACATAGGCATGTTTCACTTTGGTTCTAGCCCTTTTTAAATTTTTGACATTTTCTGTGCCTCCTATAAGTTTTCCTGGGCTAGGGAGATAGCTCAGTGGTCTAAGTGTCTGCCTGGCAGTGCAGGGACCTGGGTTTGATCCCAGTACCGCATACCCTGCAGACCCCAAAACTGGTTGTGGTGGTGCACGCCTATAATCCCAGTGCTGGGGAGGCTGAAAACAGGAGGATCACTGTGAGTCTGAGCTGTATAGTGAGACCCTATATCAAATACATAAATGAATAAATAAGATTTTAAAAGTTAAAAATAGTACCAAGTTTTCCCTAAACCTTCTCAAGACAAGAGTCACCATGCTGCCATTCTCCGAAGGAAGACAACCGTGGCAGGGACAGCTGACTTCTACCAGTCCTTTGTTATTTATAAAGCATTCTATTTGAAGGGTGAAGAGTGGAAACTCCACTTCTACCATCATTATATTATTGCATAGGTTTACTGCCATAGCCAGGTTGAATGCCTTATGTCCTACCTGCTCTCATGTTTCCCAACAGGAGGGATGCCCTGACTGTCTCTGTTCCTGAAATAATAAATGTTGATGATTAACGAACGCCATGGCAGCCCTTCTGGGAATCTGCCTCAGTGTAGATGCACCCCTTCCTTGCCCATATTTATATTTCTGACCTCCACTCTCTCTCTTAGAGACATAACCACTCCCATGGGGCCTTTTTATCATGGGGAAGCAGCAAGGGTCTGTGCCATTTTATTGCCAGAGAAATGACTCACAAACAAAGAGCTCCAGGATAGAATCCTGGAGGAATGAAGGGTTGCTGGCCCACAACTATGAGGCTCACCATATGTGTTCCGAAGCCCTGAAATGGTGATGGAAAAGCACAGTGAATGTTCAAAAACTTACTACAGTGAAAGACACATTGTCAGGAACAATGTCATGTTCAAAGATCCCCAGCAGTATCTGGGATATTTTGAGAGTGTAAGATGACACTATCTTTTAATGTAATGGATTTTAAAAGTCTAAGCACGCATTATGTAATTTGATGGACTGTTGTTGATGAAACATTTACTGTAATTTCTGTCAAACGTGGTGTGTCCTCTGTGGGAGATGATCCAAACTCCCATCCTGTGGGTGCAGGGAGTGACTCCACAGAGTGGTGGATGGCTTCCTGTGCTGAAAAGGTTTCATTTTCCTTTCTTGTGCTTGTAAGAAAAAAATAATTTTCAGAAGAATATTCTTCTGGTAACTTTCATCTTTGAACTTAATAAACTGACCATAACACTTCACATATAAGATGTCCATTTTCTTTTACTGGGGAACAGAAGATTAAATATTTAATATAATTTAATGTTGGAGAGAGATTCTACTGATAGCACCAAGACATGAAGATGGGCTACTGCCATGGACATAAAGGGATTTATGCTCAAGGAACTGGCCTAACTTGTCATTTCTATCATGGAGATGATGGTTACTTTTGCATTCCAAATATTAGCTTCACATAAAGCGCTACAGCATTGAGATATATAAACAGGAAATTAAACCTGGAATGTAGCCTCTTAGCACAGCAAATTTACGTTTTGGTGAACCAGAAACCCAAATTGTAAGCAGGGATAAAATTGGCTTCATCACTGCAACAGTACCTGAACGCGCATGTTTGATGCTTATAAAACTTGCATGCTCAAGTGCTTCTCAAGTTAGATTTACAAGTGCTTGTCTGAATTTTAAAAATAAAATCTGATACCAGTTCTACAAGTGATATTTAGTTCTTCTTTAAAAATTTTTTGTGTTATTTATTTATTTATTTATTTACGGAACCAGGGATTGAACTCAGGCCCTTGCGCTTGCCAGGGAAGCACTTATTTCACTGAGCCATCTCCCTGGCCCCCAATTTTTTGTATTTTTAGGGAAGGGTCTACAGGGTGTTCAGGGTCTCACTACTAGACTGGACTCAGAGCCTGTTTACAGCCTCCCAAGAGCCGGGATTACAGGCATTTGCCACCACGCCCAGTCTCCATAACCTCTCAGCGGGCCCCAGGGGCAGCCGGCATAGCAGGTCCCTGCACCTGCTTGCAGGTGCTTTAATCTGCTGAGCTATTTGGCCGGTCCTTATTATTTTCATTTTTAAAAATTATTACATATTTGCCACATAATAACCTCATTCATCCTAGAGAACTTATACATGACACATCTTAAATGTTTTTTTCCTCCAGTCCCCTCCCTTCTCTTCAAACCTTCTTTTCCTTCCCCATTTATAATTACAGATTGTTTTCATTTTTTCCCTTCGATTTTTTTTTTTTTGTCCATTTTCTTCCTTTCCTCCCTCTACCCCCTCTTCTCCCTTTCCCATTTGAACAAAGTGCCTATTAAATTCCTTATTTACTCTTTGGTTTTCTTACACAAGAGGAAGAATAAATTTGTAGATCCAATTTATTTTACTTAAGATTATGGTCTTGACGTGCATCTGTTTACCTAAAAATGACTGAAATTTATTCTTCTTTATGGAAGAATGGTATTCCACTGTATATCAGTATCACATTTTCTTTATTCATTTTTTGATGAACTTCTGGGATATTTTCAGGATTTAACTATTATAAATTCTTCATGGTGCAAATATGGGTATGGGCCAGCCAAATACTTCAGTGGATTAAAGTGCCTGCTTAGGCAGATGCAGGAGCCAGGGTTTGATCTCCTGGCCTGCCTGCCGTGCCAGCCCCACCCCCGGGGTGCACTGAGAGCAATTGAGACCAGGAATGGTGGCACATGCCTGTAATCCCAGCTCTTGGGAGGCTGTAAAAAGGAGGATCACAATGAATCCGATATGTAGACCCTGGACAAATACAAAAAAATAAATAAATAAAAAGTATAAATATGGGTATGCGTATGTCACTGTGGTATGATGTTGAATTCTTTGGGAAAGGTACTTAGAAAGGGAACAGCTGGGTAAAAATGGAGTCTCTAGTTTTAGTGTTTTGAAGAAACTCCATACCGATTTCCACAGTGTTTGTACCAGTTTACACTCCTACCAGCTATGGAAAAAGGTCCCTTTTCCCCCCCATATCCTCACTAACATTTGTTACTCAGCCCTTCCTTCTGGATTGAGATGGAATTTCAGTGTTGTTTCACTTTGCAATTCTTGAACAACCAGTGATGTTGAACATTCTTTTCATATATTTATTTGATGTTTGTATTTCTTCATCTGGGAAATGTTGATTCATTTTAGTTGCCCACTTTTGGACTAGGTCTTTAAATTTGGGGGACTGAGTTCTTTCTATACTCTAAATGTTAGTCCTTATGAAGAATAGCTGGTAAATTTTTTCTCCATTTTGTCTCTTCACTTTGTTACTGGTTTCTTTTGTTATAAAGTGAGCTAGAAAAATGATGTTACTTGTTACAATGGAAGATGGTTCTCAGTTTTATTTATATGATTACTAAACAGAATACTTGCTCTATATTAGGGATTTCAAATTAAATGTCTTTTGAAAAGAGTTGTGTCTTCATTCATCTGGATCTGGCACTGCATGACTTCCGGCTCTTCCCCAAATCAAAATGACCATGAGAGGGAAAGGTTTTGAATTCATCAAGATACAGGCGGACAGACATTGTCACTAAAGACACTCATGAAAGAGGGCTCTGGAGCTGCTGCAAAAAGTGGCAAAGAGGATGAGATGCCCGTGTTCCCAATGAGGAGGAGTTTTTTCTTTTTTGTATTTTGTGCAGGGTTTCACTATACAGCTCGGACTTGTAGTGATCCTCCTGTTTACAGGCGTGCACCACTGCGCCCAGACTCAGTCACTGACTCTGTGGGTGTAGGGGGATGCGTGGGTGGGGTAGGGGGGCCGAGGGGGTTGTGAGATGAAGGGTGGAGTGGCAAGGCTGGTGCGGAGTTTTTGAGAATTCCTGGCAATGTGTCTTTTACTGAGATAAAATTTTAAAATACTAAACATTCACATTAAAAAAAAAAAAAAATCACGCCTGCATTGATGCCCTCGGTTGCAGGCTGTCTCCTCCTTCCTCCTCAGGTAGCCCTTTCTTCTGGCCTTGAACCTAGCGCTCGTGGAGGTCCCCAGAGGGGTCACTACCGCTTCTAACAGTTGTCTAGGGAGTCCCTGGCTATGGGGGATTTAACCAAGGCCGCTTCACGTGTGGGGCGTGGGACCTGCCTGGGGGTGAGCAGCGGCGTCAAGCCATCAATCTGTTGGTGCAGAACGCATGGTAGGCCGATCCGCTGTGGGCCTCTGCGCCCACTCTTGGTCACCTCCCAGCTGCGTCCCAGGCTCTTCAGACCGCGCTTGTGCCCCCAAGATCCCCAAGGGCCTCTCGCATTGTCCTCCTGTGCTACCGGCCACCCTACAGTGAGGGAGACCATTGTCCCTCTGGTCCCTCCCGAGGTGCGGTCGCAACCACGCGTGAGCAGGGCGTGGCAGGACGCGGGGCGTGTGGGCGTGACGGGGCGTGGACGGGGCGGGACGCGGCCGGAGCTTGGCGCTCCCTACTGGGAGCCCTCAGCCTCTTTAGCTCTCGGGGCCGCCGCCTGCTGCGCCAGGCGCCGGGAGAGGAATCCCTTCGCTTCCGAGGTGAGGGCGCCCCCATCCCCGCACCCCGTCCGAGTCCGCCCTGCGAAGGACGCCGGAGCCTGGCCGGGAATCGCTGCTGTCGGGGCTCTCGGCCCGGGAGCGGAATCCGCGCTGAGCCAGGAGGGAGAGCAGGTCGCGCAGCTGGCAGGGACCGGGCTGGGGCGGGGGTGGGGGCCGGGGTGATACGCGGCCAGGCCCCGCGCCGCCCCCGTGTGCGACCCGCATCCGAGCCGAGCGACGGACTCGGCCCCTGCATCCCCGCGGAGCGGCGGCTGGGCCCCGGCGCACGGGGTGCACGCGGCCTTCGCGTCGCGCCCCCTTCCCCAGCCCTGCCGGGCCCCGCCCCGCCCCGCTCCCTACCCCGGCCCTGCCGGGCCCCGCCCCGCCCCGCCCCCTTCCCCGGCCCTCCCGGGCCCCGCCCCGCCCCGCCCCCTTTCACCTTCCCCCGCCCCCCGGGAAGCTGCTGCGGGGCCGGGCTAGGGAGATGACCAGGAACGCCCCTTCCCGGACCCGCCCCTCGCAAGAGACCTCGCGGCGGGCTCTGTTCCCGAAACAAACGGAAAGCCGGAAAGCCCGATGACCCTGCCGTACCCCCCTCCCCCGCTGCTTTTAGCAAAGGTCTCCGTGCACCTCAGCATTCCCGACCCCGACCCGGAAGGCCGGCGGGATGGGGAGTCTCCGCTGACCTGGGAGGTGCGCTGGGGCCGGAGGGCGAAGGGATTTTGCTTGTCCGCTCACGCCCAGTGTTCTTTCCCCGAAGGGAGTCCAACGCCGTCAGGGTCTCCGGGATTGGAATCTCAGCCCTTCCGAGCTCCAGGGCCGGGGTATGCAAACTTTCTGATGTTCAATGCCAGCGAGCACCTACTCTTTTAACAGTGGAGAGGGATTTCAGCAGAGTTTGCTTTTAGTTCTGTATCTACTTATCTATGGTAGTTCCTTTAATATACATACTACTATTTGTCAGTTGGCCATCTAAATGGTATTTCCTAACTCTCTAACGCCATTGAGTTCTCTAAAGATCCAATGATGTATGATTTCTGTAAAGAAAAAAAAATGTTAAATGTTTTGTGTAGGTCTTAATGCACATGTTATAAAATTGCAAAGGAATAGAATGAGCAGTAAAAAAATAAACCCCCTCCCCCACCAGGTTTTTTCCCCCCGGAGGTTTCTCTTACTGCTGTGTCTCTTTGAGTCGCATCTTTCACAAGATGTTTTGAACTCCTGTGCACGAGTAACCCTTGTTTTTGAAACCCACCCATTTTACATTTATTGTTTTAGCTATTTGTTTTCTCTTTCTCTACTAACTGCAGAAATGCAGGGAGTCAGGCCAGTTGTTTTTTTTTTTTGAGAGACTCCCTGGAATTTGGGAATTTTGTGAAACAAATAAATTACTTCGTGAGTTCCTTGAGGTCAGAGAACCTGGTTTGTAGAACTTTGGGCTCCTCATACATCCTGCCAGTTACTAGTGAGCTAGCTCCAGGGCTATGCTTGGATTTTTGTACAAACCCAAGGACAAGTGATATTCATGGAAACTTGGTACTTAGAAGCATCTTTGTAGGAGAAGGGACATTAAGATTTGGATCCTCGTTTTGACTCTGCATTTGTGATAGAAGCAGTCATTTGAGATTTGGCTCCTTAACTGTCAGGTGTTGGCTTGTATGTTATTTTGAAGATTCTAAAAGATCACTTGTGCCAAGCACTTAGCCTGTGCCTGGCAGATGAAAGGCATATTGTAAGTAGCAGTAATGTCTGTCATTCCATACCTGAATATGACAGGTCAGTGCTGTTGTCAGCTCTCTTTACTGTAGGGTGAAGTAACAGATGATCCTAGATATCTCAGGGAAGAAGGCTTGATTTTCTTTCATGTCACATGTCTTCTATGTGTCTGTCTTCTGCCTTCCTCTCCTGGAGTCAGGCTGTGCTGCTGCTGGGGGGAACTGCTGATACCATTGATTGTGCCTCACTTCCACCTTGTCCCCATCCATGGTGACATGAACATTAACTTCAGTGTCTGTTGAAAGGAGTCACAACTGTAAGCTGAAATAAAACCCTGGTTCATGAGACACTGAGAATTAACTCCCACAGAGATACTTGTAGCTCCTGATTTATAAACCAGAATGCTGTTTTCTCCAGTAGGGGGATAATAGATCCTCCCTAGAACCTAGTATCTCTAAACAAGGAAAACTTCTGTTGCTTGTGGATTTGCTTAAAAGACCAAATTGTTGGGCCAGGGAGATAGCTCAGTGGCATAAGCACCTGCCTTGCAAACACAAGGTCCTGAGCTTGATCCTGGTGCTTGGTCCCTGGTACTGGAAATAAAAAAAGACCATAAACTACAAAACCAAAATGTAGTGGTTGCATATCCACAATGCCCCCTGGCTTTTCATTTAGTTCCATTTTAGACCTGAGGAATGAGCTAGAACCACAGCAGCGTATCCCGGACGGCTCTGGTGATCTCTTGACAGATCCCTGGTTTTTCTTTTTTAGGTTCTTTGCTTGTTGACAGCAGATGCTTTTGTTTTAGATTTTTTTTCCTTGTAAGTGTAATACATGTTTACTGTGGAAGATTTTAGAATGAATAGGAAAACAGGAGGAAAGTGGAGGTTACCAGCAGCAAATTCTTTCTTGTTGATTGTTAATTGCATCATCCCTTGACTTGTGATTATTCTCTTTTATGCTGTTTGCCTCTTGAAGAGTGGGATTTTATTGTAGTTAAGGTGTCTTCAGATCAGCTCATTGGATAGATGACCCATTGCATGTTGGTTCTTGCTGTTTTAGTTTTGTAGATATTGTTACTGTGTGTGGCACAGGATTTACTGTGCTTACACTCACTTTTCTTGTAACTATTCTATGATGAGATGTTGCCTATTTAGGTAAGGAGTCCAATATGATGTCATATTTTCCAGGAGTCCAATATGATGTCATATTGTCCAAGAAATATATAATGAATATAAATTAAAAATTAAATTAAGTATTGATTATACTAGTTAATATTTAAGTGTATTTCCAAATCAAGACAAAAACAATTCTGCTTAGCTTTGCTGTTCATTGAGTAGTTGAATAAATTGAGAGTTGATTTTTAGCAGTAAAGCTTTGTAAAACAAAAGGAAAGCTTATAATTTTAAAGTAAATAGCAGCAAGCATAGAAATATAATGAAAATATTTTTTGTTCTATATGAACCAATATAATGGTTTTATTTTTATGTATTTATTTTATAATTTTTTATTTTTTGTGGTACTGGGGATTGAACTCAGGACCTTGTGCTTACCAGGCAAGCGCTTATTCTACTGAGCTATCTCCCCAGCCCTCATTATAGTATTTAATAGCAATATCTAGTATGGATGGCAAACAAACAAAGAATATAAACCTCACATGACTCTGAATCTGCACCCCAAGTCAGTATAACAACATGTAATCTTACATTGGTACTGGTTAGAGTCATTCAAGGAAAGCAATGGCATGTAATAGCATGAGTCATTCTGGTTTTAGTACTGCACTGAATGAAATTCTATGCATGCACTAAGGAATGAGGGCCACTTATATGTGTAGATATGGAAGAAATGCCACATGCATTATTAATTGAATAACACTGTATATATATAGTATGTAGGAATTTAGGAATGAAGTCACCTCTCCTGTGACAGCGATGTGGCTCAGCAGCACAGTGCCTCTCGCCTGGCAAGTAAGTATTCCCAGGGCTGAAAAAGACTAAAGAACTAAAAACAGAATGTTTCTATTTGTGTAATAAAATTTTTCTTTCTGCAGTTAAATATGTGTGTATGTTTGTGTATGCAATGCTTGTGTGAAAAGCTTTGTAAGGTTAAAAGCAACACTTATAGCAGGAGAGGAAGACAAAGGGCTAGGCTAGGAGAGGAGACTTGTTTTTAAATCCTTTTTTCTGTTTGAATTAGATGCTGGCAGTTTGGAAGCTAAATTCATTTTTCAGTGGGCAGCTGTGTTTCAAAATAACTTCATAGAAATTTTAGGAACAAAGTCACCTCTTCTGTGACAGTGCTGTGCCTACTCCACCAGAGGTCAATGTCATCAAATGCAGTTGGGGACATACATGGGTGGGCTGTAGGGATGTGGTTAGCTGCAGGTGGATGGCGCTGCTGTGGTTCATGACTGTTTGGCCACCCAGTCACTAGAAAACATTGGCAAAACAAGTAACTGAAGTACCAGGTGTTCAGACTATGATATTTACAAATTTGAAAATATGTTTTCAAAGAACATAATGTCTAAAATTGAAAATTATCGACTATGATAGCCATTTAAAAGCACTGACTAGTTTCAATCATTTACAGCCCAGAAATTAAGGATACAGGGATCAATGCTACAATTACTTGTTTATAACTTTCAAATTTCTTATTTAACCAGATTTTTGCAATTTCTAATGTCATTATATTATGGTTACTGTAGATTTTCCTCATGTATAGCTCAGCCAAGCAGATTCTTTTTTTCTTTTCTTTCTTCCTTTTTTTTTTCTTTTTTTTTGTAGTTCTGGGGATTGATCTCAGGACTCAGCACTTGCAAGCAGTCTTTATTGTATGCTTTTCTTCTGAAAGTGTGACAGTCATATTTTCTCTGGGCAGGCTGATCTGTCTTTCCTTTTTCCTTCTTTTCATCACTATTGGCAATTGTTGTTCCTTGTTATTTTCCAAATCTCATGTATGGTTATATGCTCAGAGTAGAAATTCAATTAAATGGAAGCTGTGTGAGGTGGCACACATCTGTAACTTAAGCCTTCTGAAGAGCTGGAGGCAGGAGGACAGCAACTGTTAGCCAGCCTGCATGTCTGAGTGACTTAGCCAGACCCTATCTCGAGATAAAAAATTTGAAATGTTTGAGATGTAGCTCAGTGCAAAGGTCCTTGGTTCAATCCTTAATACTGCCTCTCCCACCCCAAATAAAGGTTTTGAAAAGGGCTTCGTGTGAAATTGCACAGATTTACTGGTTAATTGAAAGTATTCTATGCATTGTTTTTTTTAACTTAATGTCTAAAAAAATCACCTACCAAAGGATTTCAGCAGAATATTAGCAGCTAAGTTCCCAGTCCTGTTATGTGGGCTTGAGCTGACTTGGGTGGTTTGTTGTTGCAGGCTGGTCTCCAGGGACACACCATGTCCAATTTTGAAGATGCTGACACGGAAGAGACGGTCACTTGTCTCCAGATGACTGTTTATCATCCTGGTCATTTACAGAGGGGAATATTTCAATCAATCAATTTTTCCAAGAGAGAGAAACTCCCTTCCAGTGAAGTGGTGAAATTCGGGCGCAATTCCAGCACCTGTCATTATATTTTTCAGGATAAGCAGGCTTCCAGAGTCCAGTTTTCTCTGCATCCATTTAAACATTTCAATAGCTCTGTTCTTTCTTTTGAAATTAAAAACCTGAGTAAGAAGACCAGTCTGACTGTGGACAGCCAGGAGCTGGGCTACCTCAACAAGATGGACCTGCCCTACAGGTGCATGGTCAGATTTGGGGAGTACCAGTTCCTGCTTGAGAAGGAGGATGGAGAGTCCTTGGAGTCTTTCGAAACTCACTTTGTGTTTTCTCCCAGACCACTTCTGCAAGAGAACAGCTGGCCAGCACACAGCCCTGTCCCTGAGGATGGCAGCTTTTCATCTGGCTCCACTCAGAACTCTTTCCCTACAGAAATGGATGAAAATGAATGGTGAATACAGCTTCTGAGTGGAGGTGTGGAGGTGGAAGAAGGGCTGCAGAGACGTCACGTGAGCACCAGGGTCTCCGTCATGCTGTCCAGTTGGAAGTCTGTGAGGTGGCTGTCATCAGCCTGGTCACGTGTTGCATTTGTAGGTCTCTGAGGAAGTGCACATCTATATGGGTCAATGTATAAAAATGTCTTTTGTGAGGATATTGTGTTGTTAAGGTTCTGTTTTCTTCTGCTGCTTGACTTCCTGACCTGGTCTCTCGCTTGCTTATTTCAGAGCAGCCAGTGACTTCCAAAGTCAAGGCTCTGGGTCAGTTATGTCTGAAGCTGGCCAGGTCTATAGCCCGTCAGGACTTGTGCAGCCCCAGGACTTGTGCAGTGGGTTGGGTCTGAGCCTGTCAGGACTAATTCTGTGCAGTTATTGAGAGTTTATCCCTAAAATGACAATTCTTCTAGTCTATCCTCAGTGCCTAAAACTAATATTTAAACATCTTAAAGAACCACTTTGACTGGGATTATTCCTTACTATCTTAGTTACTTTTTTACTCATTGCTGAGACAAATACCCAACACTCAAAATGAAGGAAGGAAAGGTTTATTTAGTTCAGTTACTGGAGGATTCAGTCCATATTCCGCTGGCTTCAAGGCAAATATCAGCACTTCTCCTCCGAAGTGGTGTGGCTGCTAAGGTCAAGCTCCTCTGAAGACTCGGACTACTCCACGGAGGTGGGGCAGGGCCCGGAAACCGCAGCATGGCAGGAAGCCTTTCCAAGTCGTGGGCCCTGTGCACCTCCAGGGCTGAGAACTGTGGGAGCCGATTTGGCCAAGTTGACACAATGTGTCAACTGATGCACTTACCAAATTTGAGTTTTGTGTTTTGCATAACTAAAATTTCATGAATTCAGGGCCAGGGAGATGGCTCAGTAGGATAAGTGCTTCCCTGGCAAGTGAAAGGGCCTGAGCTCAATCTCTGGTTCCACCAAAAAAGAAAAAAAAGAATATGATCTAAAATTTCATGAATTTTAGCATCCAGGCACATAACAAAGTTGAAGTGTTTCTAATGGTGTTCTATGTAAGTAAACATGTGAATATTTATAATAAATGCTTAAATATTTCTAAAATTTTAGCCTGTGATACAGTTGTCTTTAAAAGACTTCACTAATTTTTGTGAGGTTAAAATGAATGCAACTGATTGCTATAAGTAAGAATGAGTGTCATTCAGTTATGTTAAATTCTAGCACTAGCAGTGAAGCTCCCTGTATAATTTTCCAAGTAAATAAAATTTCATGCTTACTGTAAAAAGTTGTCCTTTTTGGAAAAAAATAACTAAAATTTGGTAATAGCCTCTCTAAAGTAACTTAATAAATTTTCTAGCTGTATAGCCCAGGCTGGCATTAAACTCACTGTGTAGCCCAGAAGCTAGTCTGGAATTTGTGACCCTTTTGCCTCCCAGCCCAGCTGGGATTACTGGCGTGTACAACCACACCTGGACACTTTTTCTTGATTCGTATCGTCAGTTGTTCCTGACCTGTACCATGTGACATTTGCCCCTCAGCCTCCCTCTCCAGTCCTGGGACTGTTACTGTAGAGAACTGCTCATCCCTACTTGTAGTGGCCTAGATGGCCACTTCCAGTCCTCCATCTGGTCTCCTTCCTGCGGTAGGCAGAGTGACAAGCTTGGTGCCCTGCCAGTGTCCCTGTGCTCACTTCCTGTGTCAGAGTAAAGGGAATTAAGACTGAAATGGAAGCAGCATTGCTCATTAGTCAGCATTAAAAGAGTGATCAATCACCCTGGATTATTTTGGACCCAGGTAATTACATGGTCATGAAAAGTGGGAGGAGGTGGGCCTAAAGTGGGAGGAAAGCTGAAGACCAATGTCTTCTTGAAGCACAACAAAGACTCTGAAGACAGGCGGGAGTCCAGGAGCCAAGGAATGTGGCCAGCTCTGGAGGCTGGAGTATGTGTTGGGACACCTGGATGCTAGAG
>PVKA01005344.1:0-11182 GCA_004027165.1 Ctenomys sociabilis
ATAATTATTGAATCTTTGATATAATTCAGCTATAAAAAACCTGTAAATATAATTTCATGTATGCACCTTGTACAGTACCAAAACATTATGAAAACAGTTTGCAATGTATTAATTCATCGACTCTGTATGGTTAAGGTGTCTTGAAACTGTCTGATTGACATTTGTATTTTAATAAAATAAAAATAAATGGAAAAAAAAAGATATTGTATTCACCTCACAAATTTCCTGAATTGATCAGTGAGGATGAACTACCACCCACCCTCCCAGGATCCGGGCATTCAGGTTCTGAGGGGTTGTGGAGAACCGAATCTGAAAGCCACTCATTAAAATCTCAAATTCTGTAGATGCGAATTTTATTACCACCAACACATGAGGTGTTTCACAGATTATACTTCAAATATCAGGGCTTGAAAATGATTTACTTTGCTTAACAAAGAAATGCAACAACTTAATAAATTAGGGCAGGGATGGCAATAAATGCTTTCCACATGTTTTTTATTTTTTATTTTGCAATGTTGGCATGTCCTGCTGTTTTCTCCACATTGTCTCAAAGATCTGAGAGTGGCAATTATTTACTGCTTGTCCCATGTTTTCTCAGAGGTGGAAAGATAGAGCTCAAGGGGTGATGGGTATACTCACTATATTTGCCCTGAAGTCTTTCTCTGTCTTGTTTCTGAACAGCACACACTCCCCTCTTTGAGAAGAGTTAATCAGGGCTCCTTATGCAAACCTGGGCAAATTAGGCAAGTATTTGCAATGCCACTGAATAGTATAAGCTCTGGTTAGGAACAAAGGTACACTTTTTATGCCCTATTTTGTTTACTGGTTTATGTTTGCAATGTGTTTATTCTTCCATCTTCTTATCAAGGGACATAATTTGTCTTGACTCTGGATCTGTCTTGATTCCTGATCCTTCTTCATCTTTCTAATTCACTAGGCTTTTAGTTCTTTGAGTTTCTTATCTCTAGTCTTATAAATTTCTTCTGTCGGTCGTAAGTTATGATTAGTCTGTTCCAATTCCTTCCATCCGAAGGCTCTTGACAATTAATGCATCTGTCTTATGTATTCTAACTTTAGGTAGCTTAGCAGAGAAAAATCTTGCAAACTGTAAAGTGTAAGTAAGTCCCAGAACCTTAAATAAATAACAAATAATTGTGTTATTTATTTAAGGTGATATGATATTTTTTCTGAAAAACATTTTCTGGGGAATTGAAGCAGTGCCTAGCTACTCTTTAGCAAAGTACAACCAGCCCAACATTACATAGCGGTCCAGAATTTTCCATGCATCTATGAAGGTAGCTTTCATTTAATCCAATTATCTTGGGCAGATACTAAGTTGGGCTGGATCATAAAAGGTGTGGAAGAGTGTAAATATACAACCTTATAGAAAACAAGTAATTGGACTGAGCTTTGGAACATAGCATACACTTTGTAATAGGGAAGATGCAAAGCTGCAGGCCAATCCCAGGCCCACTGATATTGTGTAGGGAAGGGGATTGGGCCCTGAGAACCTCTATGAGAACTATGGCAGTTGGTGAATCTTTCTTCTGGAACCTTCTACCTTTGCTCAGCCTACATGATTAGCATGTACAATTGGGTCTGCTCACTTGACACTCTTAGGGCACAGTGGCACAGTCAATTAATGGACAAGCAAGTTTCTCTTAAACGCCTTTTTGGCCTGTGTAGCACACTTAGTCATTGGCATCAGTCAACATAAGCACCAGCAATCTGCTCTTCTTTCCTCAGATAATGAGGTCATAGTTAGAGGGAAAAAGAAGCCCCTCCTACAGGAGGATTTGGCCCAGAATCGACCCTTCCTGTTCAGAGGGCAGAGGGACTGGATTTTCTGTGACTCAAGAAACTCTGGTCTATAGATTTTTCACCTGTAAGGGGTAACTGGAAGCCACCAGGTTTGGGTCACAGCCTGGGCAAGGTCATCTGGAAAGCCTTACTGTATTGTCTAGGATTTCCAAGGGCACTTGTCTGGGGGTGTTATTTGGGTCAGTGATAAACTTGCCCATTGTCACTGATGATGGCTCTTTTTATGCCATTAAATCTGCAAATGATGTCTCAGAGTCCATTTCCACTTGGACAAGATTATCATTCTCATGGTCACCGTGTTTCGCTTCAGGCAGAGTTTCTCATGCATGAAATGCATTGTCTCTCCCTTTAAGGAGTTTACTGCCTCAGTGACCTTTATATTTGACAAAAAGGCTTTTTAATCCACCATGCTGCCACTTCCCTAAGTGGTTTCTCCTCTGATGGGCATTGTTGAATGGACGTTGCCTGTTGATGGGTGCTATTAAGACATGCTGCCTTGTATGTTGAATCCAAACTGGGCTCTTTTATTTGCCTTTATTTTCATTTCTTACTTGGCTTTAAGTGACAGCGTGCGTACTTACACAGGATAGTCACGTCGATATATAGCAGCCATAGCAATAATGTGAGATGTGGAATTCAGCTCGTTTTCTCTCTTCCCTCAGATCCCAGATGGAAACAGCTTGGGGTTAAAAGGTAGTAAGAGTAAGCCCTCCACGATTCCTCTGCTGACTCTGAGGACCAGGGTTGCATGATGTATTATTTGGCTTCCAGATTACTCCAGTGTTATAGTGGGTGGGAATTTGCAATGAGGCTTTTGTTCCAAGCTCATATTTAACATAAAGAGGTTTGTTTGCAGATCCCTGAACAGGGAAAGCACCAGTGAATACTAACGGAGATTGTGCTTTTCGCCTATGGTTTGTTACCATTGGCAACCAACACTCCATAGAGTGCTTGTGTGTTGCACAGAACAAGAAAAACTCTTTAAAAATTACTGTAGTGCAAACAATTAGGATACGGGACTTGGCTGTACCATTTATTCCTTGTGTAACTTCGGTCAAGTCTCTCCATTTCTGCAAGGTGCCATATATCATTCGCAAGGAGAATGCTTGAGTAATGCAATATGTGTTAAAGAACTCTCGTATGTTTTTGAATTTCAACTGTAAGTTATTTTAGTACCATCACTTAGAGCCTACATTAGTTTAGAAGAAACAGATTAACTTTAAAACAGACTTCTTTTTTATTCATGTTTATTTTAACCCCTTGAAGCCCAGGCACTCTGCTAGGCAGGCATTTGTTACTTGACATGATTTTTTTCTGTCAACTCATGACATTGATGTAATTATTTTTGTTTTTCATTTGGGGAATCTTATGATTTGACAGGCACAGTGGATCACACAGCCTGAGGGAACGTGGGCTTCTACTGTAAATTCTCTAAGGCTTGGTTGGTTGGTTTTCAGCATGAAGAACATGCAATCAGACACAGAGAGAGCTGTGCCCTCCATTCTATGGCAAACATCTCGTATTCTTTCTGGATTTGATTAATGGTGTCTGTGAAAACATCCATTCCTTTTGCATTAGCTTAAAGGAACGAAAAGCACTACCCTGCCACAGTATTAAGAATCAGGCTGCCATAATAACGAGTTAGGAAACATGATCAAAAGCAGCTATGTTATCAAAAAGAATGATCGCTTTTAACAACGAATTGTGGCTAATTAGACTTTGAATGCAAAATCAAACGAAAAGGCATGAAGGCTCAATTTTCCATACAGCTGACAGTCTGACCTTTTCAGTAGTGAGAACAAAAATTATTTTAATTAACATGCCTAATCATTTCCCATTATTTTTAGGTAATTGGCTTTGTCTATGAGGGGGCACTGTGGGAACTTCTAGTTCCATGGCTAGTGACAGCCCATCTATTTAACCTCTGGTTACGTAGCACGCACGGTTCACTCTGGCATGGGATTTTCTCCTTTCAGGATCACCATAGCAGAAGCCTGTGATAAGCTTTCTGTGTGTGCATTCTTCCTCTTTCTCTCCCTTCCTTTGTTCTTCTCTCCATCATTTTCCTTTTATTCTATAATTCTTTTTCTATCAAAAAATAAATCAGTACTCTGTATATTAACCATTGTTATTCTCCTATTAGTTATGAAATATTCTATTATTCTTTACCAGACTAAATGGAATTGTTTATTTCAGGTGAAGACATAAAGAAAGATGTGTCCTTTGTCCTCCATGGTGGCAGGACTCTTATCCCAGCTATTTGTGAAGATTGTCTACTTCTTATTTATTCTAAATCTCCCTGCTTCAGGAACCAAGGAGCAGAAGGTGCTTAGGTCACCTTGCACTGAGTGCCAGCAAGAATTGAAGCATCATCCTGTGCCCTGTGCCTTAGTATAACTATAAGAAACTGTGAAACTGCAGTGCGTTGAGATCTCCTTAATTCAAACATCTCTGCTCAACCCTATTCATGGGACACCCTGATGGGATATCTGCCTGTTCCCTGTTTGTCAGACTAGGGGTGATTCAAATACAAGTGGACTTAAAGCAAATATGCTGATATTCTGTTGATATCAATCCAATCTCCTGGAATGATTTGATATTTAATTGGCAAAGATTAACCCCTTGACACACAGACACACACACACAAACACACACACCAGCAGAGAGTCAGAGACAGAGAAACAGAGAGACAGAGAGAGAGAGATATGATATTGAGGATCAAACCAAGGGCCATATCACTGTGCCAAACCTACAGCTCCTTTTTAAAGTTTTTTTTTTTAATTTTTAAGACAAAGTCTTGCTAAATTGTTTAAAGTTGGTTCAAATTTGTGATCTTTGTGCCCTAGCCTGCAAGACTGCTAACAGTGCAGGCTTGCAGTATTACGCATGGCTACCTGATGCTATTTTTTTCTTTCATTTAAATGTTTGTATATATGTAAGGTATGAAAACATGTGTTTATTAAACTTTCTAGCAATTCCAGACAAGTCTCTGAACTTCATCACTTTTCTTATTGCTGAGATACAATTACACAATGCCCAAAATGGAGGAAGGAAAGATTGATTTAGCTCACAGTTCGCAGGCGTTTCAGTCTGGAGTCAGCGAGCTCCAGGACACAGTGGTTCGGTGAAGCGCAGCAGTGCAAGGTGGCAGCAGGCAGCAAAGCAGCAAGAGTGAAAGTGGGGAGAGCAGGCCTTTCTTCCTCGCTTACACTGCGTGCGGACTGCCTGCTGGCCATAGGGTGACTGTAGTGCTCAGGCCATCTCTGCACCCCTCTTCTGCACAGGCTTAGGATATTTACAAAGTGAAGACCACGGGCTCATGCTGAGTCAGCCTGCAAATGCTGCACCTCTGTTTCCTGAGGTAAAGGCATGAAAACAAGAGGCTCAGGTTTAGCAAGCTGTCGTTTAAAATCCTGCCCCCTGTGACCACATGAGGCTTTTGGGGGACATACAGACAGAAACTAGAGCATCTACTTTACTTAATGTGCTAAATGAGCATGCCTCTGACCATCTATCCCAACTCATGTTCTTTTCAAAGAGGAATCATTATATTTAGTTTGGTATCTGTTTTTCTATAATGTTTTCTTATGGAAATATGTGCTGTTTTTCTTTTTCAGGGTCTTAGTACGCAGTGGAAATATACATTCTCTGTATTATTCAAGTTTCCTATGGAAATGTAAGTACTGTTATGAAACTTCATTTTTTAAAAAAAATATATTTTGTTTTTTTTAGAGCAGCAACATTGAGAGAGGAGAAGAGCAGGGGTGGAGGTTTTGATTCCCTAGTCTGCTGTTGCTGCACCCCCAACCGGGGCACATGGAGATGGCAGCTGAGAATGGGCATGGTGACACGATCCTGTTATCCCAGCTCTTCAGAGACTGTAAACAGGCAGATGCTACAAGTTTGACCCTGAACACTCTGTAGACCCTTGCCTAAAATATAAAGAGAGAGAGAGAGAGAGAGAGAGAGAGAGAGAGAGACAGAGAGACAGAGAGAAACAGAGAGAGAGAGAGAGAGAGAGAGAGAGGAGAGAAGATGTTTTCCGGCATAGTCCCTTGCTGACACCTACCTATCCTCTTCCATTACAACACTGTCCATCACTGGAGACATTATAAACACTGACCAACCTTCATTACATATCATTATTGCCGGAAATCTACAGTCCACAGTTTAGCAAAAGATTCATTCTTGGTACTATTTGGTTAAGCATATTGTGTACATTCATTATTATAGTATCTCTTAAACTTGGTTATGGTGTTGTTTTTTTAATTGACAGTATACTTGAGAGGTTTTGCACATCATTACACATTCTTCCAATTCATTTCACAACTACAGAAATATACCACAGCCTTATAAGCAAGGCTGTGGACAGCATCATTTTATACACATCTCTAGGCCTGTGTGCACACTTTTGTGAAAATATTTCTTGATCTTTATGCCAAAGAAAGAAACTGATGAATTGATATTATTTAAAGTTTAGTTTTTAAAGGATATTGCCAGATTGTCCTCCAAAATAGCTGTGGAATTGGATACAACTACTAGCAGTATAAATTATTACTCACATTCTCACATGTTTGAATACTTGATATTATCAAATATTTAGAACTTCTGGCACTTAAACAACTGAGCTAATCAGCAGGCCCCTGTTGACCTTATATGTGAGAAATATTGTCTCATTAACATTTAAATTTCATTTTTCTGATGACTAGTAAGATGAAATGCATTTTCATAACTCTTTGGCCATGAAAATTTCTTTTCATTTGTTTTGTGCTTTCGCTTAAATCCTTTGTTCATATTTCTGCAGATTCCTGATACCTGACACCTGCTTCAGGTGAGTCAACATCTGCTTGACCATAATTTCTAATTGCATCATGAGATAATGCTATGGGATTTAAGGTCTATCTTGTCAATATCCAAATTCCAATAGTGCATATGCATGAGTGAAGCGAATCACATGTGGGTCTTGATCTGCTTTTTTGTCCATCAGATGAGGACAGGAATGCCTATTTATAAGATTTGTTTATGTGTGGGTGCATGAGTGTTAAAATGAGTTACTGTGTGAAATGACCAGTCAACCATTTCATTTCACCCAAGGGAATTTTCTTTTCTGCCTGATTTGATTTTTTTAGACCCCTGTCTTTTCAAGTTCTGAGCTTGAATTCTTGGCCTCTGGATTAGAATTTATCCTGTGTTCACAACAGTGAAGATATCTGATTCATGTATTTTAGATAAATCCTAGGGTTAAGGCCCAAGCAATTTGGCATATGTGTACTGACTTATTTCCTCTCTGTTAGTCACTTGCTCATTTCTGTGAGAAAATACCTCAAACCCACAATGAAAGGAAGTTTTGTCTGAGCTTCCAGCTTTCAGCACTTAGTTGTCTGGCTCTAAGGCAGAAACAGCATATTTGAAGGGGTCACTTCAGAGGACACAGATTTATGTTATGAAAGTAAAAGAAGGGTGGACCCTAGGAAGAAGATATACCTTTCATGGTCACAATCCCATGACCTCCTTCAACCAGTCTCTAACTCCTAAAAGCACACAGCTGTGAAACCATCAGTGGACTGCTTGACTTTTGAATATATCCTCCCTATGGTCCAGTCACCTTCCCAACTGATGAGACTTGGGAGGGGATTTCAGATCTAAAACTTAATAGTGTACTTTGAATATGCACCTGTATGACCCCCTATACTACCCACTACTGTTGTGGTCTACGCCTGACTGCCTCACAACTCAGAACTACCCTCTTAGCTTGGCCTCTGCTGCACCACTTTCCATGGCTCTTTCACTGACCACACTAAGATTTCACCAAACATTTGTAGATTCCCAAGCCCATACTCTTATGTAATGTGACAGCATAGCTGATAGATCTGATTTTGGGAAGCTACTCAATCTCTCTGAAACTCAACTTCCCTCTCATTCCTTGGAAATACTGATGTCTAGTTCACAATACTCTCTTAGGTATTCAAATGCAATTATGCACTTAGCACGGTGCCACACATCTTGCTTATGCTTCTGTCCCACAAACTATCACAAAACAGCTTTTCATTTAAAATCATTTCATTATAATTCCTTTATAGAGCCTCAATACACAATGATTTTTATTAAAATTCAGTAGGCATTTGACTGTTTTCTTCCTATGAAATACAACCGGAGGTAAATTGTTAATGAAAAATTCCTATGAAAGCTAAAGCAACGTTTGCAAATCATAGTCTTACTTTATGGCATTGGCTATGTGTGAAATGACCCGTTAAAAATTAAAAATTAGTTGCTAGGAGTTGAGGAATGAGATTTTATAGAGATTATTAATTTTCTCAAGAGATATGTTTCCAGACCAAATGAGAGTTCTCCATGGTCCTGTTGCATGGACTTTTGCATGTCATTATGTTATTGTCCATAAAAGCAGTCATGCCATAAACCAAGGAAAACAACGTTTGACTTAAAACAAAAGACAGATGTGAAAGAGCTGAGCAAGCTCAGGGAGGACGATTTTTTCCATGATATACAGGAGCCAGCAGAGATAAGTGTTATTGTTTTAGAAACAAATTGGTGGCATGATATTGAAGTGAGGAAATGTCAATCAACAGGCCAGTTGTCACAGAAAAGTGATGAAAGAAAGGCTTGGACAGTAAACATGGGGCATCTATACATCTTAATGCAGAAAAGCAACCCAGTGTTCCTTTCACCCTCTACTCTGTGCCTTTTGCAGACAGGCTTGTAATAGAGTGAGGCAGCCGACAAGCTGTCTACCAGATAGTCTGTTTAGTTGTTTAAAAATAAAATAAGCATTACCCTTTTTTGCACTGAATTCTGGAGTTATTCTGGTGCATTCTTAACCAGGATTAAAACAGTGAAAGAGAAGTAAAGAAAAAGAAGAAATGTGGGGTAGTCCCACCTTGTTTAATTTCACACGAGCAGGTCAAGGTCTCCCCTTTTCGTTCGGACAAGATTGCTTTCCTGAATTGATCTGGCCCTGGAGTCATATGCTAGCTAAATGTTTGCTGATGACATATGAACTTGAAAATGCTAAGTTAGGAAGGAACCCCACTGGATTTTCTGGTGCTCAGCAATCATGCTTTCTCTTCGCCTCTGTCTCTCTCATTCTCAAGTGGTTCTATGTCTTGGTGTGTGTGTGTGTGTGTGTGTGTGTGTGTGTGTGTGTGTGTGTGTGTGTTCTTAATTGCCATTTCTTTCCAGCTGGAATACAGCCTTTCCTTTCACTTGGTGAAAAGCATCCACAAATATGTTATAGAGGATGTGCTAATTAATGGATGTCCAAACATCTGGGGAGAAAGAAGCAAATTTACATTTAACATGCCATAAACAAATACAGAAAGGGCGGACAGTTTGAACACATCAAAGAGATTGCTTGGAAGAATATATTGTATACTCTCTTTGCACCTGTTTATTAGCACAGTTTTGTTTGGAAAGGAAGATGATTTTGCTTCACTCTCTGTATTCTAACATAATGCCTGATTCTATCAATGCTTTCTAGACTGTAAATGAAAGATGTCTTGGGAAAGGAAAGAATGATGATTCTCGTGGTGATCCACAGATACCCAGGACCCCAACCCAGTTCGTCTTCTATTTATATGCATCGATCAATTAAAATATTTCACCTCTCATCTTTTAGCTGGCCTGGAGTTGTATTATCATTCCTCATTCTCTTTTACTTAACTAATTTCCACACCATGTACCAGGAGATCTATAAAGCCAACAACAATAACAAATGACAAGAGATGAACATGCATTGAGTATTGCTGAGGGCAAGACCACCCCCATATGCTTGAAATACTTTATCAGACTTGTAGATAACAGCATCCTTGTGAGTGAGGTACAGCTACTCTCCCCATTTTACAAAGAAAAGACTAAGGGACAGAGAAAAGGGTAACTTTTCAATGTTTACATCTCTTCATGACATGACTTCTCCCAAATTTTGCTTGCTAACTTCTGCCAACATTTATCCAGTGTATTTGCTCACTGAGGTTGGGATCCTTAGACCTTTCCCAAGGATTTCCCTGACTCTGGCTGCCTATGCTAACAACCTTTGCAATGAAGATCAAATTCCAGACTTTAATCCAGGACCTTCCCAAGTCTTTCTGCTCTCTAGTACAAGGAGGATGCCTGCCTCCTGCATTTTTATGTACATATTTCAAAAACATTAAAGTAGAGCTCATCAAGGGCGAGCATGCTCAAGCATCACTGACTCCAGTTATTTGCAGATATAACTCAGGACATAATGTTAATAAGGTCAATAAGGCATAAGACTAATGGTAGAGGCTAAAATTTGTTATCAATTGCTGTGTTGAATACAGTGTTCAAACACCTTGATCTAATACTGTGCTCACCTATTTCTGGTTCAAAGCTCCAGTTTCATTGCACCCTCGCTCCAACACATACCTTAGCATCCTGTTACCAGCTGATTCAGTTACTCTTCTCTCATTGCTGGGACATGCAACACCCAAAATGAAGGAAGGAAAGATTTATTTAGCTCACAGTTACTGGATGTTTCAGTTCATACTTGGCTGTCTCCAAGGCAGTGTGGCACAGGGCAGACAGCATCCATTCATGGTAGCAGCAAGGAGCAAGACAGCCAAGGGTAGAAAGGAGAGCAGCAACAATGGCAGCAGAGAGAAAGGCTATCTCCTTGTCTCTCTTATGTTACATTCAGGCCATCCACCCTTAGGTTAGATGTAGGACTCACACTCATAATCCCAGCAGTACTAAGACACATAATCCCAGTGGCACTTGAGTTATTCTCAAATTCTAGATGTCTTTGCCTCATGACTGAATGAGGCTTTGGGGGATCAACTAGACACAAACCATAACACCAGCCTTCCTTTGTGTCTGAAAGATTTCTAGGCACCTCCTTGTGGCTGTGCCTACTCTTCTGTTCGTGTTAGCTTCTACGGGTTTTGTGTTTTGAGTCCATCTGGTTCTGACATTAATATAGTCTATTTTCCAAAACTCTGAAGTATACATTTCTTACCCTAATCTTGCACTGGAAACCAACTTGTTATATTTCATAGCCAACAGACTGATCTTATCAGTAATTCTAAGACTACCTCAGATTGAATAGTCTGCATTCAAGGTATTTTTCACAAGATCATCCCGTGGAAAGAGTTAGAAAAGCTAACACTCAGCCTAAGCTCAGGAAGGAGTATGATCCATGTGGCATTGCAAGTAGAAAAGAAGGGGTGCCAGTATGCCTGTCCCAAATGCCTGGGCTCCATACCAAGGTGTGCGCTTGTGGAGCTCTGTCCTCCAACATTAATCCTCGACCTCTTGTTCAGTATAGAGAAAGTTTCCTGGGTACATGCCCATTGTTAGTCTCGTTTGGCATTGTGTTCCACACATTGAG
>PVKA01005344.1:11282-91408 GCA_004027165.1 Ctenomys sociabilis
TTTTTTTTTTTTTTTTTTTTTTTTTTTTTTTTTTTTTTTTTTTTTTTTTTTTTTTTTTTTTTTTTTTTTTTTTTTTTTTTTTTTTTTTTTTTTTTTTTTTTTTTTTTTTTTTTTTTTTTTTTTTTTACAGAGTCTCACTATGCAGATCACACTTGCAGTGATCCTTCTGATTTCTGCCTCCCTAGTGCTGGGATTACAGGTGTGCACTGCAGCACCAGGACTCCATTGCTGGCTCAGCGCACCTGAAGGCGGGTCCAGTGCGGCATGCAGAAGCAGGGATCAAACATTGGCCCCTGCACTTACCTAAGCAAGCGCTTAGTTCACTGAGCTATACCACCAGCCCTAGTATCTCTTCTTCTGAAGTCTACTATTTGGCTTTAACCTATTGCTACTAATATTAGAATTAACTCAATAGCAAACTATTAGCAAAAACTCAGAGTAAAAAATAGGATCCAAGATGTATTCATTTAAAAAACCACTACTTTTTAATCAACATAACTAAGATTGTTGAACTTGTACTACATGCAGGGCCAGCAAGGTTTAGTTCTTGTATAAATCCTATGTAAAGACATTAGTATTATCTCTTTCTCACAGGGGAGATTTTGACATGTGGAGTCTATGTAATGATCACAGTTATGTGACTTCAATAGAATTAAGCACAGCAGGCATGAAGCATTGTGTTCCTCAGGAAAGAAGTGAAATAGGAAGATCCAAAGCCAGAGTTGGCAACTGGAAGTGCCATGGGGTGGGCACAGCTGAAGATAACTGCTGGGCCATGTACCTCTTAACATACAAGACCCTATAAAAGAATAATGGCTTAATTTTTTTTCAAACTGGGACTCTTATCATAATAGTATGAAGCAACAGTCATTTATTGGGTCATTCAAGGTGCATGGATGGGCCTTCCATCACTCCATCCTAACCTATATTTTATGGGTTCCAGCCACATCAAACATTTTGCTTTATTTTTGGTTCTCTGTCTTCCACATTTCCAACTGACTTTGTCTAGCTGATCCCTGTACAAACACAGTAAACATATATTAAATTGGGTTGGCAATCTACTAACAAGTCTGACTGGGTTACCATTTTCAGAAAACATGACAGTATGATATTACTATCTTATGAGATGCTTGTTAACAATTTCAAAAATTCAAAATGATATAAATAGCAATTTCAAAGTCATGTAAATAATGAATAAACAATGCCAATAGCAAACACAAAACCAGAAAACAAACAAGAAATTTGATAATGAAGGTTAAAGTTCTTATTCTAGTAGATTTATTTTAACCATAGAAAGTTGCCTGCTTATGTATCTTTGCCCTGTTTTCAAAATAAATAACTCATCTTTGGGCATCTTAAAAGTCTCTTTTGCCTGTTCATTTGACAAAACATCCCTGCCAAGCCTGACCTATCAGAATCTGAAAATGTTGCTCAAATTATTGTATTCTCTGCAGAGCAGACCACATGAGGGGACATGTTTGACAGAGAATTAAAATGAGACACTTTGCAACCATAAATAGATCACAGGCGACAGAAAATGAGTAATGCAGTAATGGGTTACTTTTGCAAGAGGCTGCTGTAATTACATTTTAATGAGGATGAGGATGAGATACAATCCTTTTGAAATAGCTATATTTTCTTTATGAAAAAATCTAACCATTTCTTAAAACAGCTCAGATTTGTAGCTTTACTGCAAAATAGTAGAGTTCATGTATGTCCACATTCAATATTTTCTCTTATTAATATCTGATATTTATCACAACTTATAAACAAACACCAATACATTATTATTAATCAAAATCAGGGTTTTTTGAGATTCATGCTTCAGCATTCAGGCCACATCACTGCATTCCATTTTAAAAGCCATGTCTCCTTGGAATTCTCTTGCCTGAGATAGTTTCTTGTGTGAGCTTATTTATTATGACCTTGACAGCCTTGAAGGTTACATATTTTGAAGAATGCATCTTAGTTGGATTTTACATGATTGTATTTTGTTTTTAATGATTTAAACTGGGGCCATATGTCTTGAGTTAAGATGACCATAGAGGCAAATAAAGCTTCCAAAAAGACACAACAATAAAACTCCTAACGTTTGATGTTTAGCTTGACCCCTGAGATTTAAGTCATATTGTTAGATTTTTCCACAGTTTTTATTCTCATTTAATATACTGTATCATTTCTATGAAAGTCACTATATCTATAATTAGGGAATATAGCATTACATAGTATTCTATAATCTATATATAATATGAGCTCTGGAATTCTTTTATAATGCAACTTCTTTATTCTCAATATTTATTTATTCAACTATTTATTTACATTGTATGAACTCACATTTATTTTATATTATAACATGTATTATTATTCTTTACTTATTTTACTGCTCAAGCTTCTACACTGTAGCTTTTTGGAGCTCTTTCAGTTGGCTCTTGCACGTACCCCCACCACTGTAGGATTTTTCTGTTTGCTTTCAGCACTTGATTGGTATTTGGAATTGGGGAATGTTCCAGGGTCATCCTATTCTTCCCTAGGCTAAGATCCAGTCATTTTCCCAAGCAGTCCTCATTTCTGTTCCTGGGGAAGAGGTTTTAGCAGCAATAATCTGAATACTATCTATGCCCCTTGCTCACAGTATCATTGCTTCCAGACTCTCTATGATAACACATGAGGGGACATGTTTGACAGAGAATGAGACATATTTGTGGGTACTATGTAGTGTGTAGATGCATGCATAGACAGTTATATGCATGAAACTATGTGTGCTACACATATTAAGTTTAACACCAACGCATACTGTTGGGTCCAATGCTATTTTAGCACCATAGTGTCATCCTAGACTCTCCGCCTTGCTGGTCTATATATTGACGCTATAACATTGTGGAACATGGCTTCCACAAGTCACTGTTCACTGACTTATCTGTGCAATTCCAGTTTGCATTCATAATAGTACCAGCATGTCACTTTTTATTTCTATGATTTACGCTTTTGTTAGATTAGAGCATTTATGTAGAAGAGTGTATTTTGTTTCCACTTTAAATTTATAATTAGGTTGTTTCAAATATGTCAGATGATGCAGCTCATTGTACTATATTCTACATTTTATTCTGAAATTTTGAATCTATTAGTTTATTAAAATAGACATGTGATGGGTTTATATTTTGCTGTGATACCTCATTGGTCTTAACAAATGCTCAGTGTCTTCTATTCCCTCTTCTATCACACTGAACATAATAGTTTCTCCACACTGAAAATCTCCTGTACCTCACTTATTAATCCCTCTTTGGCCCAAATCCTGGCAACCACTGAGCTATCTACTGCCTATGGAACTTTTTCTCCTTGTATATCATACAAACAACTTTATGCAATATGTAGCTTTTCCTAGTCAGTTCTTTTAATCTATCAATTTGCATATGGCATTCAACTATCTTTTCATAACTTAATGATTCAGTAATTTTTATTTCAGAATAATATCCTACTTTACATATAGGCTTTCATCTTTTACAAGCAATTTTTGGTTACTTTCTTGTGTATATAAAAGTCTTCAAATTAGTTGGGAAATATCTAGATGTGCAATGGCCAGACTGCCAAATTGTCTTCTGAGGTGATGGTTAACATTTTGCCCATTAATGAGCAACAAATAGGAGGTGCTTTGCATCCCAGTTAGCATTTGGTTTTATCAATTTTTGTATTTTAGCCACACTGATAAGTATCTAGTGACATCTCATAGTTGTTCTAATTTGCAATTCCTTAATGACAAAAGACGTTGAACCTTTTATATGTAAATTTTCAGTTTGTGTTTATTCTTTGGCAAGGTAGTTGTTCATATCTTTTCCCCCAATATTTAATTGGGTTGAGTTGTGTTTTTATTGTTGAATTTTAAGAGTTGCCTGTATATTTGCATATAAATCCTTATCAGGTACATGATTTGAAAATATTTTCTCCCTTTGTGGCTTTTCTTTTTATGCTTTTAACAGTGTCTTTCATAAAGCAAATTTTGTAATTTCAGTGAACTTCAAATTAGCAATTTGTTTTTCATGACTCTTTGTTATCAGTGTAATATGTAAGATCAATCATCAAATCTAGTGCTATTTATATATTTTCCCTATCTGTTATTTTTATAGTTTTGTGAAATACAGTTAATTCTATGATCCATTCTGAGTGATCTGTTTGTTTATATGTCTGCATTTAGATTTTCTTTTTTACATTTCTTTTTCCTATCTTTTCAGAGTAATTTAATAAATGACTAGCCTTTCTTCATTGAATTGCTTAACATGACCAATCTTCTAATATCTCATCCGATAACTTGTCAAAGATCAGTTGATTTGTGTGGTGTTACTGTTGGTGTCACTGTTCTGTTCATTTTGTTCAGAACTGGGAGTTGAATTCAGATCCTTGTGCTTGCCAAGGAAGTGCTTATTCTACTAAGCCATCTCCCCAGCTCCTGTTCCTTTTATGTATTTGTCTGCACTTACTAATACCATGGCATTTGGTTACTGTAGTTTTATAGAAAATCTTGAAAGCAAAGATTTAACTTCTCCAAATTTGTTCACAGCTTGGCTGGCTATTTTGTTTCTTTGCCCTTCAATATGAGTTTAGAATCTGTTTGTTGATGTGTCCAAAATAATTTTCTTTACATTGCGTTGAATCTGTAGATTGTGTTGCAGAGTCAAAGGCTGTACCACCCTGACTGTGCCCAATATCATCTTTAGATTTATATAGAAAGAACTGACATCTTAGCAATAGTAAGTCTTCTAACTCATGAACATTGAATATCAATTTTAGATTTTCTGTGATTTTTATGAATATTTTGTATGTGTGTGCATATAAATTCTGTACATACTTAGTTGGAATTAGATCTAAGTACTAGGAGTGATATTGCAAGTGATATTTTATTTTTTTCAGATTAAAAGAAATGTGGAGATATGGTTAGCCAACCTATGTTTTTAAGAGTACACTAGACATCAGACTTGCTGAAGGACTGTAGACATCATAGAGTATCTATGCTAGGGCAATACTTAGTGGAAATAAGTGAAAAGGCTGTTCTGAAAGCCTAAAATTACAGAACTAACAGCACAAAACATTTTTCTGGAAGAGCTGTGAGCACGAGAAACTGATCCTTCAGAGCTATTGCATGAATACAGAGCACAAGCGCATGGGGGCAGTGCGTCTTGAGCGCTTGGGAAGCCAAACCCAACCCTGCTGTGCTTTGAAGGACGTGGACTCTAACACTACTCTCAAGCCGTAAGATTTAAAGTTGTTTGCTTTGTTGAATTTTGTTCTTCCTCAGGGACACTTGCCCCAGACTTGCTTATTTTTCACTTTGGCGATGAGAATGTCTAATGTGTCCCACTAGTGTGCATTTTGGAAATAAATAACTTATTTTGGTTTCAAAGGCTTGAAGTCAAGAGGGAAATTTCCTTCTGATGAATCATGACTTGATTTCATCGATGTCTGACTTAAATAAGACTTTGGATTTCTTGAGTTGATGCAGAAATGATTTAGGTTTAAGTCTTCTGGAGCTATTGGGATTAAATGTATGTTTTCTTTGACAAAGGCTTGAGTTTTTGGGTAGGGAAGCACAATGCCATGATGCCAAAAGGAATATGTGGGAGACATAAACCCAACCACATCATAACATGCTGAAAGATGAGAGCATTAAAAGATGAGCAATGGGGGATATGCACCTATAAATTGATTAGAGATGTAAGCGAAGTGTGTTTGGTATGAAATACAAAGTTCAGCTTTTTATCTTCACTGTACTCCCCCTTCTGATATGAGATTAGGTAACTGCATATCCACCCAGATGCATGCTTTCCAAACTCAGCTTTCTCATCATCAGGCACTCTAAGAAATAAATCTCTGTTTTTTTATAAATTACCTAGACACAGATATTCCAACAACTCCCAATGAAGACAGTTTCATATAAATACACCAGGATTTGTGGTCATAGCTACTGGACAAACTAATTACTTCTAGGAGTCTTACAGAGCTAACCTTCCACCTAAACTTTAAAGCATCAGGTAAACTCCAAGACTGGTAACAGAGATCTGGCGATAGAGAATAGAAACAACCACAGGAATAAACTTGTGGAAATAATTGATGAGTTTGGTGAGTTCATGAAACAGGAAGATAGGTTAGACTGAGCCTGAGAAACTCCTGGGCTTGCAGTCTTAGCATAAAACCATATTTTAATACATTTATTTCTAAGAAATTTGCTAAGTTCTCACATAGTGAAGATGGAAGTAGGACCCTGTCCTGACACTATCAGAAGAAGACAAAAAGTAATTTTGTGAAATATAACAATAACCTTGCTTATCATAAAGGATGATACTTTATCTTTTTCCAGAGAAGTAGAGGAATGATAGTCCTCTCATCTAGTCCTCTCTACTCTTTCTAGTCTGGAAATCACAGGGAGAATGTGAAAGAAGAAACCCTCCTAGAGCTCATAAGACAGAGAAGCAAACCAACTAAAAGACTGAGCCTTAAATGGAAGGTGATAAAACACTCTCATGTTCTATTTTATCGGTATGTCAACATGGGCCCAGTCCAATAATAATTACATAGGTTATAGCTGAAATTGCCACAAAATGCAGGCTATCTCAGAGGGCAAATTCTCAAAGATCAATTAAAATAAGAGACAAAATCAAGGGCACTGGAGGAGTTCGAAGGTCAACGTCCTCTATAATTACAGACATCCAATAAAGCCAAAACTGTTAGGGAAAAATAACATGGAATCACAAATAAAAGACACTGTTATCTCAATTCATATTCAGAAATTTGCCATGACCGGTTTCAACAAAAACACAAGGTATGCTAAAGGTTAAGGAATAAAAAGGCTAAAAATATAACAGACCAGTCTAAAATATGAGGCAGCTGTTGGAATCACAAGTAGGAAATCTAAAGTAACTATGACCCATATATTAATGGTTCTAATGGCAACTATTAGATCACATAAAGGAATAGATGTATAAAATAAGCAAAAAAGGGGAAAACCCTAAGAATGAAATAATAAGAAAAGTTATAAATGAATATCTTAGCTTAACAGAAATAATCACTTACTCTGCCTGCCCCCAGACTGCTTGCAGTTCAGTAAAGAATTATAGAATTTGAAGATAAGTCAGTAGTTTATTGACAAGCTGAAATGAAGATAAATAAAAATATTTTAATAAAGAGTAAAGTATTGAAAATATATGAGATCTTTTCAAAAACTCTCCTATCTATCCATCTATCCATCTATCTATTTATATCTATCTATCTATCTATCTATCTATCTATCTATCTATCTATCTATCTATCTATCTATTCAGAATGAAAGAAATTGAGCAAAAAGACAGTGAAATAGTTGATATGGATGACAATACTAGTGGAAACACTTCCAAAATTAACAGCAAATATAAAATCACATATCCAAGAAGCAAAGACAATACCAAGAATAATAAAGGCCAGAGCTACATTTATATGCATTTTATCTAAATTTCAGAAAGCAAAGAAACAAAATGTTGAAAGTAACCAAACAGGAAATCTTTCTACCTATAGATGATCCTAGATATAGTTATAGTAGGCTTCCTCAAGAGACATCAAACAAGAAAGAAATCAAAAAAAATATTCAAATGTATTAAAAAAAGAAAACCTCACCAACCTACGTTTTAGTATGCAGTGAGATTGCTTTTCAAGTATGAAGCAGAAATTAAAAGGTTCTCAGAAAAACCAGCAGTGTTGGACTTCATGCCTGGTAGGGTTGCCCTGCAAGATAGGTAAGAAGATTTGTTTCATGCACAAAATAAGAGCAGGTTTCCTTCTCATATCTTTGTAATCCTTATCACCTCATTAAAACCCTGTCTTGAAATATCTTTAACATGTCTTTGAGAATGAGTTTGGGGAAGACATGCATCCATACCATAATACTGTCTATATTTCTGTCAACTACATAAGTAATCTGGAAGAAGTTCCTGAATTTTCCTACAGCCAGTCACTTCTGAGCCTTCAGCAGAATCATCCTCCAAGCTCTAATCATGGCAAGACAGGGCCTTTGCACCATTGTGTCAACATTGTCCTTACCTTTCTTAGCTTCCCAATTCCACAGCTGCTCCCATATTCCCAAGTATTTCTTTGTAGCACAAGTTTCACCTCTCAGTAACATTTTCTGTCTTACTCTGTTCTTTTTTATTTTGCTTTCTTTTTGCTACAATAAATTACTGAACACTAAATAATGAATAAAGAGTAGAGATTCACTTCCTATAATTCTGGGGGACTTCTCTGCTATGCTCTCATATGACCGAAGATGGAAGGGCAATTGAGGAAAAGAGGGTGATAAACTTTACCTTTCATAATAAGCCACACCCTCAAGAATGGCTTAAATCTGTTCAAGCATATAAACTCCTTAAGACTTTATCTTCTCTTAGAATTTTCACCTCTTAACCTTTTAGGGAATTAAGTTTGCCACATTTTCCCTTGGGAAGAGGCACTTTTAAGCCATAGTGGAAGCACTAAGAGTGATGATTGTAACTATAATCATAAAAACTGGAAACATTAAAAAGTGCAGAACAAATCTCTCTCATTTGGGCTGGGCCATACTCTGTGCCTGTGATTGAGACCTGTGTCAGTAACTTTGCTTAACCTGATTTCACTCTGGATATATCTCTCTTTAATCAGAGGCCTTCATAAATTGGCTGTAAAAAGCAAAAGGCTCTTTTCCCTTCTATACACCTACTCAATAATTTTGACCCCAAATCTATGTATTTTTTTTCATATAAATCAATTCTTCCAATGAAACTTTAATTCAGTTCTGATGGAGTTGCCCAAAGTTAGCGCACACCTCCTAGGATAAGAGCTCCTTTCTTCAGATGTCAATCATAGCCTCCCCGTCTTCTGTCTGATCAGCTCTAAGTTGGAAGTAGGAAGATTCCTCAAAAAAAAAAAAAAAAATAACAAGAAAACCTACTACTATTATGAACTTCTGGACTATATTGGATTATTTTGCTGAATTCACACACCTACAATATTTACATAACAACAGAATACCCTTCTCTGACAAAACCAAACAAAAAGGGGGATACAAATGAAGGACCATTTTATGTCTGTATATTCAAAAGTTAGGATATATGTACCGCTACTTTCTCTTAATTCAATTAATAGAAAGATTTGTTCTAATAGTGTTGTGGACAGGATATCATGTCTGCATCTTGTACTATGAATAACCACTAAGAAGACAATAATATGCAATGTATTAATTATTGAAACTGTCCTGCTAATCGGATTTGAAACTGTCTTATAGCTATTTGTTTCTCAAAAAAATCATTAAAAATAATGACAAGAAATGCTTCTATCAGGAAATCCCAAAATTTTAATTTATCTGCAAGAACCAAAACCAAATATGTGTTTTTTATTCTTTACCAATATTGTAAGATGCTACCATTGTATTTGCACTTGATAGTTCTTGTTCAAAGCATGTTGTAAACTGAATCACATAGCAGATTTCTCCATACCATCCCTTACATGTTTATCCCCATTTTTATTGTCAATCTGAGTAATTTTATCTAACTTCATTTCTGTCCTTCAGAAGAATCTATGAATATCTGCAATCCAAGTATTTTTCTTTAGCTGTGATATGGAATCATTTCAATGTCCCATATTCTTGGTTCTAGACAGCCCAGTAAACAACCAAGGAAAGAATCTGCAAGAAGCAGTGACAAGTTAAAGAAGTTTGGTATCACAATACTCCCCCTCAATCACCTCCTGCTAAGAAAAAAAATCCCACACAGAATGACAAATCTTGGTCCAGAATTTTAAAAATCCCCGAGGGATTCTAAATGTTCACTATTACAGCACACACATTTATACACAAAGAAATTTGAAGGTTTTCTGATTTCAATTAAGATTATTATCTTCCTCTGAGTGATAGTTTCTCTTTGGAAACCCTTTGGCTAATCTATTTTAAAAGAGCATCAGCTAGGACTAACTGGGCTTATTTGTATAGTCTACTTTCCCTTCAGGTCTCTTTGTCTTAAATTCTGAAGCCCCTTTTCCTATCCTGCTAAAGGTTAGCTGCTTCAAATCAAGGACATGAGTCATTGTTACTTTTCATTTGAAAGATAAGCTCTGTGGCTTTTATAGAGAAAGTATTTGAGATCCTCAAAATAAGGTATAAATCAGAGAGTTCATTCAAGGCTGTGAAAAGTACTATCAGTATTTGAAGACTGAGATTAAATTGCTATCATTCCTATTAATACCTGAATTTCATGGGCCAAATGACTAAACCTCTGTGCTTCACTCTTTTTATTTGTCAAACGGATATAATATTTGTTCCATCATCTGACAATTTATTAGAAGGTCCTAACTACATATAAGAATATCAGCTATTTTTAAGTCATCATGTACATAAATGTTTGTATTGTATTTCCCTTAGGGGTATTTTAACATGATAGCTTGTTAAATACTCCAAAAGCAATCACAGACACTGCATGACCTTGTGACACTCTGGAATGAGACTTGTACTCTATCTCTGAAAAACTGTTCAGCACATAATAGAAATGGTGAAGAGCTGTTGTTTGAAATATGTTCAATTTTCCAACAGAGAATATTTCCAGTGCGAAATACTGCTTTGATCCAAAGTTTCTTACAAATTACTCACAAGGAAAGTATCTAAATCTATCATTTAATAGATATGTGCTGGTCATTAATTATGGATGAACAAAAGGCGTGAAATTTCAATCACACTGATTGATACTTTAAAATATTATTCCTCTGGCCTATTTTTAGGAAACTTTCCCTATATGCATGATCTATCGTACCTACTGAGCTACACACACCTGGTAAATTGGCCCTCTTCTGGACCCAAATTTCAAGTCCTTGTAACAAAGCAGAAATAGAATTCATATTTAGAAAATCATGTACAACCCTTATACATACTATAAGCATACTGAATATGCACATGGATATTTAAAATCTGTAAGTCTGAGTCTATTTTCAGCTCTTTACGGATGTTGCTCATAGCCATTAGAGCTTTGCTTTACCTCTCCTTACCCACTGGAAGGTCTTTGCCCACATTTTCACTTCCAGTGTCTCATTTCCATATGTGTACCCTTCACTGGGAAGTTTAATTCCAGTTATTAATTTCAAAGCATCCCAGTGATGATTTTCAACATCACTAATACACCTTGAAATTAAAAAATAGAATACTTCTGTCTTTTCAGGGAATTTGAAAGATTAAACTCTATTATTCCTAGATCCCTCTTCTCAAATGGCTGTCAAAGTGGAGTTGTCTCTCACCAGGTGTTACAGCTCCGGTGACCCTCAACCTCCATACAGACCACCGTGGCCTGCCATGGAGAACTAAGCTCTGGCATGATCCACAGAAGTGTCTGCCATGATCCATGCGACCCCCAGTTTGGGGCTGAACTGCTTAAGCCTTCTAAATCCACATCTGCATTCAAGTTAGATGAGTTCGAACTCCAACTCCTAACAGTTACTTCAAAAGTAGAAAATGTATAACTTCACTATGAAATGGATTTTAAAAATTGAGGGAGCCCTGGACAGTTTTTCATACTCTATTAGCATGATGTTCTTGCAGCATAAAGAACTTAAAATGGACCCCTCTTTCTCTTGACTCCTAAAATATTCACAGCAACAGGGGGAACATTTGTAAGTAGTCTTCTTACTGCATGCTTTTAAGACTTCTTTTGCTTTTATGAGGGTCTGATTTTCAATAATGTAGTATAAAAGTTATATATGATATTGGATTATGAAATCCACTGGTATAAGCACTAACCAAATAAGATACAGACCGATTCTGTTTTCTTAGCACTTCTTGGTGACCCTTTCTACTCAATTACATCCAAAATGTAATTATTTTTCTGATGGTACATTCTTTAATGTTTGATTTCTTCTGCACAACAGGACATATTATTATTATTATTATCATCATTATTATTATTATTATTATTATTATTATTATTATTGTAGTTGGCATAGTGTCTCACACTGATCCTCCTGTCTTCAGTTTCCCCAGCTCTGGGATTACAGGCATGAGCCACTGCGTCCTGACTTGGTCGCTGGCTCAGCATACCCCTGGGACCGGGCCAGTACAGCATGCAGGACAGGTGATCAAACCCTGGTCTCTGCGCTTGCCAAAGCAAGCCCTTAGTTTGCTGAGCTCTCTTGCCAACCCAACAGAGTCCATTTCATATTTGCTTATTTTGTTTGTTACTTGTTAATATTGTAGACTGCTTTTTTTTTTTTTTGTTTGTTTTGTTTTTGTATTTTAGGGCTAGGTCTACAGGGTCTAACTATATGCACTGGACTTGTAGTGATCCTCCTGTTTACAGCCTCCCCTGTGCTGAGCTCACAGGTGCATGTCACCACACCCAGTCTCACTTGCTACCTTAGCACTCCCTGGGGGCAGGGCCAGCAGGGTAGGCCTGAGGATCGAATTCCTGGCCCCTGCATCTGCCTAAGCAGGCACTTTAATCCACTGAGCCATTTGGCCAGCCCTGTAGACTGCTTCACGATTCAGACAAGACATAATTTGTTTACCTGTGTATTTCCAGATAGCTGTTCTCATGTGGGGCCATTGTGAATAAGGCCACTATGAAGTTTCTTAAATTTTTTGTGGATTCACATTTTCATTTCTCTTGAGTTGAGAGCCAGGGTTGAAAGTGTTGGGCTACAGATTACATGAATGCTTCACTTTATCTTTTAAAAAAGCATTTAGGATTATCAAATAATTTTTCAAAATGGTTTCCATAAGTAATGTGTGAGGCTTCTGGCTACTTCATTTCCCAGAGAATATGAGGTATCATTAGCTTTTTTGTTTTAGCCACCCCAGAAGTTGTGAAATGGTACAGTTTAAGTCAGGACAAAGTTTGACAATATTCAATTTTGAAGTCACATCATGGATATTGCCTTTCTCCAGTGGTTACTTCAGTGCCTTACTAGAAGTCCATTGGTCATTTGTGTTTGGGCGAATTGTCTGTTTTAAATCTTGCACTCATTTAAAAGAGGATTTTGTCTTCTTTGACATTTTAGAATTCATTATATATTCTGGAATTAATTTTGGTCCAATAGTACTTGCTGCACATATCTTCTTTTTGCCTGTGATTTAGCAACTTTTTTACTTAATCATACCTTTTAATGAGTATACACTTGTAATTTTGATGACAATCTAGCAATTATATTTTTATTTATAAACAGTGGTTTTGTATCCTAAGAAATTTTTCTCTAACCCAAACTAAAGATACTTTCCCCTGTTTTCTGTTAGAAACTTTATGCTGCTAATTTTTTATTTTGAATTCTGTAATATATCAAGTTAGTTTTGTTTCTAGTGTGAGTTAGGGACCAATAATTACACAATATAATTTGGTATCTATTTGCTACAGTATAGAGGTATTTTCTTACACCACCTATTTGGCATGACACCTGAGTACCTCATATGAGAAATTAAACAGTGTTAGTCCTGGTATTCATGCCTCTTTATAACACCTGGGCAAATTTCACACCTACTTAAAAATATGATGGATCCTATCACCATGCCCTTTCACATGAAAGTTTTTCTTCAGTACTACACAAGCACAGCTTAATATGCTCAGAAAACTTGGCTTGATTTTTCCCACACAGTGTGGCTAAATGCCTTTTTAGGGGTATCTCTTGCTCCTTGAATTGCTCTGTCAAAATACTTGTCTCATTGCATACGAATTTTCTTGCAACTTAATTGTCTCCCCAGCCAGGCAGTAACTTACATGAAAAAAGACCTGTGTTTTTATCACTGATTCTTTATTACTCAGCAGTGTGACATGAGACAAAAAGATAGACATTCAGTTCATGGCTTTCTCAAATCTGACTATTATGTTATTTTAGGATAGCAGTTAAGTGTAGTAATAGAAAACAGACTTTTACATAATATAATTTTTATTCCAAATGTCATTTCTGTGACTTAGTACAGGTACCTATAATACATAGCAATTTAGAATGACTTTTTGTTTCAATCTACTTATGATAAAATAAATAATATATAATAGTAGCTACTACATAAATAAGTGTGAGTATATTATTCTTTTCCTGTTAAAGGGACAAGTAAAAGATGAACATTTGAGTCCACTATTCTTTGCCAGAGTATCCAGGAAAATTTGACTTAATAGTTAAGCTGAAATAGTTGTTTTGTTTTTCTGTCCATAAACATAGAGTCACAATTTAAATGACCTATCCATGATATTATTTCAAAATGGAATGTTTTATAACTTTGTCTTAAATCTATCAAATAATACCAAGCATATTAAAACTAAGCAGGAGTTAAATGAAAGAGTAATATTACATGACTGTGAGCAGATCAGATTCCAAAAGTCCCAGTGCTGAGCACATGGGATTTTGGGGGCATTTTGTAGATTTAAACCATAGCAATTGTATTATTGTGCATACATGTCCCAGGTATATCATACACAGAGGATAAAATCAGCTGCTGGAACCTGGTGATATGGTCATATCTCATCTTCAAATGATATGTTTTTAATTTCCTTTTTTATTTTTGGCAGAAGTAGGGGTTGATCTCAGGTCCTTGCACTTGACAGGGAAGCACTTATGCTACTGAACCATCCCCCAGCACCTGTTTTTTAATTTTCAAGAATCTATCTATCGATCGATCGATCATCTATCTATCTATCATTCTATCTATCTATCCATCTATCATCTATCTGTCATCTATCTGTCTATTTATTTGGTACAGGGTCTCACCATACAGCTCAAACTCAGTGGTTCTTCAGTCTCAGCCTCTCCAGCGCTGGGATTACAATGTGCTACCACACCTGGCTTTAAGGGCCAGCACTTCTGCTCGGCTTGTGTTACTGAGGATTGAACTCAGGTCCTTGTGCTTTCCAAACAGGTGCTTAGACTTCTGTGCCTTCTTCCCAGCCCTGAAATGACTTCTGTGGGAACTATTTAAACCAAATATCTTGAGAATTACTCTGCCTGGCACTCATTCCCCAGGTTGTGCCGTTTGCTGTTTGCCCCACTTAGAGGCATGTGGGTAGCAGGCAGATCTACAGCACTGTCCCTTTCAGACCCCTTTCAGCAGCAGCTAAGTAAACCGCTACCAGCATCTCCTGCATCATGGCGCCAAACAGCACAGCTTGCACAGATCCCTTCCTTGACTTCCACGTGTCCTGATGATGTCTCTAAATTGACCTGATACCTTTTAAGCCTGAAGTGGACTTTTTAAATCTGAATAACATTTAATCAATAGGGCATTAGATTGAGTAAATCATAGTTGAGATGAATCTCTTAAATTGATACAATCTTTACTAAGCAGTGAGCCTGATTAAATAATCAATTTATTAACTACATACAGAAAATGACTGAGAAATTGAAGCCTTATCTCAGGGCCAGCAATTAGAGCTTTAAAAAATTTCCTGTTTATTCTGCTGAATTATGGCAATATTTGTTAAGTTTTAAACACATTGAATTAAACTTTGAACTTCTGTCTTTGAAATAAAATTGTGTAGATGAAATGCTAGCAGTGGTTACACCCAACTCCTTAATAAATTGTATGGAGCACCAAAAGCATGAGGGAAGATTTACTAATTCCACAACAACTAGTACTAACTCTTTAGTGACTTTATAACACCTACATAGCATTTAATCAGTTTGAGTTAAGATTGGATAAATCTGTTTAACCTCTATTAAATTTAATGAGGAGTATGTTGAAAGGACCCTGTTGTATTGAAGCAAACTTTAAGTGAAATCATATTTTCCCCCAAATCTCATTAAAGTGACAGAGGCAGGTTTTAGGTTTTCTTTATTTCCCATTAAATTATCGAGCATTATAGCTTACGCATTCCTGTGTAAAGAATGGTTTTCTTATTCTTGACCAGTAACTCTCTCTAGGCCCTGCTTCTCAGGGCTTTCTGCAGGGTCAGGGAATTGAAGGACATTCTTACAGTTGATTTTCAGTCAAACCTGAATGTTCTCAGTGAGAAGTTCTGCCCTTTGTTTCCAAATCCTTGATGAAAATGAACAATTCATCCCATTCTGATTTATAAATCTCTTATTCCAGCCCATCAAGATAAAGGTCAGAGAATGCATTAAAAATGATTCCTTACTTGTGTTACTAATAACATCTTACATTATTAACCCTGAAATGATTATAAAAATCTAATTTACTCTTCTCTGTGGATCCTGGATCAGATACTCATCTCAGATGACTCAATGGAATCATTCATCTCTACTCTTTTCTATGAGAAGACGCTAGCCAGAGATGGCAGTTTATTTTCTGCATTTCATTTCACCTGAATAATGAAATCTGGCTAGTCAATTTTAATCAATCAATGAAAATTTATTAAGCTCCTACTATGTATTCAAAATTTTTCTTCTGCAAAAAAATCTATTTTCAAAACAAAACCTTGAGTGCCCATTGAGTATAACATTATATAAGGTAAATGATAGAATGATATGAAAGATATGAGGATTATCCTCTGGCTTACTAGCCACTCATGGAGGGTAGAGAAATGAAATGAAAAGAGAACTGGCAATAAATTCAGAGAATTTTATTTTTATGACAATGAAGGACTAGGGAGATAGCTCAGTGGTTTAAGTGCCTGCCTGGCAAGTGCATGGATCCACATTTGATCAGTGGTGCTGCATGCTGTGCCAGCCCTGGGACTCCAGGTATGGTATGCAGGCCCCAGCACCTGTAATACCTGCTCTGTGGAGGCTGAGACAGGAGGAGCACTTCAAGTCTGAGCTGTATAACGTGACCCTGTAGCAAATAAATGAATAAATGGGAGAATTAAAAAAAATAAAAAGAATGTGTAAAACAAATTATGGTGAGTAGCGAGAGACCCAGAGAAAGATGTCTGGTTGTGATTATATGTGATGTTACATGTCATAAACAGAGCACAAGTGTGCATAAAGGGAAAGCAATAATAACAGAGTAGAATCAGAGGAAACACAAAAGAATAAAAGATGACTCTACTGTGATTTGTGCCTGATTTAGCAGATGATGGTCTCATAACAGCCTAGCATAGTGCATAGGGAGGAAAGAAAAACACCTTTTTTAAAGTTAAATTTGGAGAAGTCAACAGACACAAACTATTTCTAAGGGCCATCTAGAAGGTAGAGTGGAGGAGTGAAGTCATGGGAGACAGGAGAGCCAGGAAGAGATGTGTTAGGAAGTCATCTTCTTGGAGAACATAACCAAGTCCACCAGGTTGCCGGAAGAGAGACTGAAAGAGGCCCAGAGGTACACATGGAAAGCGAAGGTGATCTCTCTGACCAAAGGAAAGAAGTCCTGTGTATGAGTAATGCAAACTCATGCTGTATTGTAGGAAGAATATGAGGAATTAGGAGTTTAAGAAAAAGAGTGAGCAACCAGCCTGAGACATACAAGGCCAACTTGCCTGACAACTCCCCGGAGCCCCTGCCCCCAAGCCCGCCGAGCAAGTGGGAATTTCTTCGACTCTCAGCATCCCAGTTTGGTGAGTGTGTGGTGAGGTGGAGGGAGAGCCTTTGGCTTCTTCCTGTGCATGCCACACTACACGGAGCCCCCACCCACAAGTCTGCCAAGCAAGAGACTGGCCTGAGACATACAGGGCTGACTTGCCAGACATCTCCCTGAAGGACCTGCCCCCAAGACTACCGAGCAAGGGGGAACTTTCCCTACTCTCGGCATCCTGGTTGGGTGAGTGTGTGGTGAGTCTGAGGGAAAGCCTTTGGCTTATTCCCATGTGCGCTCTGCACCATCCAGAGCCTCAGGCCCCAAAACATCCTAGGGAGAGAACTGCCTGAGACACACAAGACAGGCTTGTCTGGCAATTCCCCAGAGCCCCTGTTCCCAAGCCTGCCATGGGAGCAAGAACTTCTGTGAATCTCCTGGCACTCGATCCACTGCTGTCCATCCTGGTGAGTGTGAAGGAGAGCTTCTGTGCTCCACAGTGCTCTCCAGACCAGGGACATAGCAGGTGAACCGCAGGCTCACAGTTGTACCAGAAGAGCTGCAGTAAAAAGGAACTGAACAAAACGGCTAGATCCAGGCCAGGCATAACTGGATAATCTCAAACTTAATAGACTGGCACCCAAATCTCATTATGTGCTAAGGTTATAACTGCCCCAAAGCTCTACACCAAAGGTCAGAGGTCAGTGCTATACAAAAATGATGAAGACAAGGAGAAAAATGCAATCTCAGGCCTCAAGTCCACCAATGAGTGCAGAAGACACTAGCTCAACTGAAATGAATGAATTAACAGAGGAGGAAGCAAAAGAACAACAGCAGAAAGGTATAGAGGAATTCAGACCAGGATTAATGCCTGAAATAAAAAAGGAAATATTTGAACACAACATCTGAAGTAATGAATCAAATCCAGAAACATATGGGGGAAACTCAATGCACACAAGTGTAGAGAGCACTATTCCAGCAAAAATGTATGAATTAACAGCGTCAGACACAAAGCAATAACAGCAGAAAGGTAAAGAGGAACTCAAAGCAGAAATAATTTCTGAAATCAAAAAAGAATTCTTTGAAATCATACCATCTGAAGTAGAGAATCAATTATGGAAATATATGGAGGAAACCCAACTTGGACGAATTTCTGCCACAAAAGAATTAATAGCTACTTCTAAAGAAGACATGGATAAAAAAATAGAGGAGATCAGAAATATGATGGATTCCTGGAACGAGCAATACAGAAAAGAAATAGAATGCATGAAGAAGAGTCAAAGAGATATAGAAGAACTAAAAATATCAATCACGAGTCCACAAAATCATTTGAATGAAAGCAAAAACAGAGTTTCAGACCTAGGGGACACTGGTGCAGCTAGTGAAAAGGTGAGAAAGGTTCTCTTAAAAACAATGAGAATGCAGGAAAAAATATTCCATCAATTCCAAGATGATGCCAGGATGTAAAATTGAGATTAATTGGTATAATGAGAATGAAGGAGTCAGTACAACTGATATTAAAAGAATATGGGCAGAAGTAATTGCAGAAAACTTCCCAAATTTGAGGAAAAAATCTAACATTCAGGTAACTGAAGCGTACAGAACACCAAATAACTAGAACTCAACTAAAAACATGCCTAGACATGTAATAGTCAAGATCCCAGAAATCCAACACAAAAATAATACACTGAAAGCTGCTAGAGAGAAGAAGCAGATCACATTCAAAGGAAAACTGATCAGAATTACAGCCGACTTCTCTACACAAACCATGAAGGCAAGGAGAGTACGGAGCAGAGTTCTTCAAGTCCTGTATAAAAACAAATTCCAGCCCGAACTATTATACCCTGCAAAACCTTCTTTCAAGATTGGTGGAGAAGTGAAATACTTCCATGACAAAGAACAACTAAAGAATTTCATTATGACAAAGCCATCCCTACACAGACTACTCAAAGATGTTCTAGAGAGAGACCACAATGACCAGAATTCCATGACTAAGAACAGAAGGAAGCCACTACACAGGACAGACAATTAAAAACAGAATAAAAAGGAGTAAACAACAGCAGGTAAATATCATGACAAACATAAGTCAACACATTTCAGTTACAGCCATCACTGTAAATGGACTCAATTCCCCAATTAATGGAAATAGACTGGCACAATGGATGAGGAAACACAACCCAACAATATGGTGTATACAAGAAACACACTTAACTCAAAAAGACATTTATAGGCTCAAAGTCAAAGGGCAGAAAACAACACTACATGCCCCAGTACCTCAGAAAAAGAGTAGAAGTAGAAATTCTGTTCTCAGACAGTCTCAACCTCAAACCAAGAATAATCAAACGATACAAAGAAGGCCACAATGTATTGGTCAGAGGAAAAATTCAAGAGCAAGAGGTAACACTAATAAATATCCATGCACCAAACAAAGGAGCACCCTACTATGTAAGACAGATCTTGATGGACATGAAAAATCTAATGTCGAAGACCACAGTCTTAACAAGAGACCATAACACCCCCTTATCTCAAAAACATATATCAACCAGACAAAAAGTTAGGAAGGAAGTAGCAGAACTGAACCAGAGCTTGGAACAAATGGACCTGGTGGATATATACAGAGTGTTCCACCCAACCACAGCTGAATACACATTTTTTTCAGCTGCACATTGATCATTTTTTAAAATAGACCACATACTATTCCAGAGTTCATGCTTAGGTGTATGCAAGAAAATAGAAATTATCCCATGCTTATTATCTGACCACAGTGCAATGAAACTGGACATAAACGACAAAAGAAACCAGCAAAACCTGCTAAATTCATGGAAATTCACTAAGCCATCTCCCCAGAATGGAAATTAAACAATATCCTACTCAGCAATCAATGGGTCACACAAGAAATTAAACAAGAAATTCAACAATATCTACAATTCAATGAAAATTCAAGCACAACTTACCCGAATTTATGGGATGCAATGAAAGGAGTTGTTAGAGAGAAAGTCATAGCTTTGAACATTAGGAAAACACAATGGGAACAATTAAAAACCCTAATGTTGCACCTCTGAAATCTAGAAAAAGAAGAGCAAACCAAACCCAGAGCACAAAGATAGGAATAAATCATAAAGATTAGAGTAGAAATTAATTCAATTGAGATGAAGAAACAGTTCAAAGAATGCTCAAATGAAAGAGCTGTTTCTTTGAAAGACTAAATAAAGTTGATAAGCCTCTAGAAAACCTCATCAAAAAGAGGAAAGAAAAAATTTAAATGCAAGCATTAAGGAATGAAAAGGGTGAAATCACCACAGACCCAGTGGAAATTCTGAAGATATTAATAGTTACTTTGAGAATCTGTTTGCTCACAGAATAGAAGATACAGTAGAAAGAAATTTCTACTTTCCTCAAAAAGTAGAAATTACCAAAACTGAACCAAGAAGATATAACTACTCTCAATAAGCCAATAACAGCCAATGAAAGACTAAACATAATAAAATGCCTACTGACAAAGAAAAGTCCCGGTCTTTATAGATTCACAACTGAATTCTACAAGAAATTTATAGAATATATAATCCCCATACTCCACAAACTCTTCAATGAAATTTAAAAGGAAACAGTCCTCCCAAAATCATTTCTGGAGGCAAGTATAATACTGCTTCCACAATCAGGGAAAGACAAAACCACAAAAGAGAGCTACAGGCCAATCTCCCTCATGAACATAGATGCAAAAATCCTCAGAAAAATGCTAGCAAATAGAATATCGCAAATCATCAAGAAGATCATACACCATGATAAAGTAAGATTCATCTCAGGAATGCAAGGATGGTTCAATATTCAAAATTCGATAAATGTAATACAATATATCAATAGAGCAAAAACTAAGAACCACATGAACCTTTCAATTGATACAGAAAGGCTTTTGACAAAGTCCAACACTCATTCATGTTCAAAGTCCGTAAAAAATTGGAATAGAAGGCCTCTACTTCAATTTGATAAAATCCATCTATGACAACCCAACGGCTAATATAATTCTAAAAGGGGAAAAACTGAAATCTTTTACTCTTATATCTGGTACAAGGCAAGGATGTCCTCTATCATCCCTCCTATTCAATATAGTTTTGGAGTCATTATCTACAGCCATTAGACAAGAGAGAGAAATAAAAGAAATAAGAATATGTAAAGAAGAAGTTAAATTATCACTATTTGCAGAAAACGTAATACTTTACTTGAAAAACCCAAAAAATTCCACCAAGAAGCTACTAGAATTGATAGGGAAATTCAGCAGCATAGAAGGATACAAAGTCAGTACTCTAAAGTCAATAGCGTTCCTCTACACAGATAACAAACACACTGAGAGGGAAACTATAGAAACAATACCTTTTACAATAGCACCACAGAAAATGAAATACCTTGAAATTCACTTAACCAAGGAAGTCAAAGAAATTTTCATGGAAAATTACAACACCCTAAGAAAAGAGACTAGAGAGAATTTCAGAAAATGGAAATATATTCCTTGCTCCTGCATACGAAGCACCAACATCATGAAAATGGCCATACTCCCAAAATTGCTGTACAGATTTAATGCAATCCCTATCAAATTGCCAGCAACATACCTCCCAGACTTGGAGAGATCATTCCTAAAATTTATTTGGAACCAGAAAAGTCCTAGAATAGAAAAGGCAATCTTGACCAACAAAGACAAGGCAAGAGCCAGTACAATTCCTGACTTGAAATTATACTACAAAGCCACTGTGATGAAATGAACATGGTATTGGCAATGAAATAGACCTGAGAATGGATGGAATAGATTAGAAGATTCAGAGGCCTCTGCAAACACAGCCATCTGATCTTCGACCAAGGGGCCAAACACGCTTACTGGAAGAAAGATAGCCCCTTTAACAAATGGTGCTGGAAAAACTGGCTTTCTACATCCCCAAAACTAAAACTTGACCCAGTTTTATCACCATGTACTAAGCTGAAGTTAAAATGGATTAAATATCTAAACATTAAAACAGAGACACTCAATCTCCTGGAAGAGAAAGTAGGAAATACTCTTGAAGACATAGGGGTAGGCAAAGAGTTCATGAACAAACATGTCTTCCCATGAGAAACACTTGAAAGAATCAACAACTGAGATCAACTCTTCTTGAGGAGTTTCTGCATGTCAAAAGGAATTGTCAACAAAGTGAAAAGACAACCCATAAATTTAAAAAAATCCTAGCTAGTAAGCAATGTGACAAAGGTCTGCTCTCTAGAATGTATAAAGAACTAAGATATATTAGGACCCTCCAATTTAAAGACCAATCCGGAAATGGGCTCTGAGATGAATACACACTTGGCAGGGGATGAAATTTAAAAAGTGAATAAATATTCGAAAAAATGCTCCACTTCGGGAGCCATCTGAGATGCAAATTAAAACAACAATGAGATACCATCTCACTCCAGAAAGAATGGCTATCATAAGTAAATCAACCAACAATGAATGTTGGAGAGGATATTGGAAAAGGGAACACTTCTCCACTGCAAGTGGTAGTGTAGACTGGTGCAACCATTGTGAAGATCGTGCAGAGACTCCTCAAAATTGTAGGACTGGAAATACCGTTCAAGCTGGCTATCCCCGTACTGCGAATTTTCCTCGAGGAACTTAAAACCTTATATTGCAGTGATATGTGTGTACCTATATTTGTAGCAGCACAATTTGAGATAGCAAAATCTTGGAAACAACCAAGATGTCCATCACATGAGGAATGGTTGAAAAAGATGTGGTATTTCTATATAATGCAGTATTACTCAGCTATTAAGAATGATAAGTTTGAAGCATTTATACTGAAGTGGATGCCACTTGAACATATACTCATAAGTGAAATAAACCAGACACACATGTGCGAATATTATTTAGTCTCTCCAGTATAAGATTCAAAAAAAGAAATACAAATAGAAGTGTACAACAACAGCCAAAAACAATTTAGTCAGATAGTTAGGACTGAGCAGTATATGCTGCAGGGTACTAATCAGCTTTTCTTCTGGATGGTTAACAACCTAGATTCACAGATCAAAATTGGAGAAATAGAAGGGCTGCAAGGTTAGCCAACATTTTGGCCCTATCCTTTCAAGGTTAGCAAAGACTCAGGACATAGGAGAACCTGTACTGTAACATCATGGAACTCAGTTGTGCCCCAAATTTTCTGATCGAGGAGATTATGGAGCCAAAGAGGAAGGTGATTGATGATCTGTAGTGTGCCTGGGGAGAGTCACTTGGAGAGAAAACTTTCTCTCAGGCTCACACAGAGAGCAAACTGGTCAAGCACTGGCCATGACTCATCTGCATGGATGATACAGACAAAGGATCTACAGAGTAAGGTACAGGATTACAAGATAAACCCTAAGGGGACTTCACTGACCTCATCAGAAATAAAAGCTACATCTTTTGGTATATAGGTCTTGATCTATCTCGGTGTTAGCCATCCAGCAGAACATTATAAAAATGCTGTATATAATGCGGAGCCATAATAATAAACTGAGCTGTAAATGGCTATAGTCAACAACTTTCACTATTATTGTGGAATATTGGACTGTGTTTGATTATGTCACTGAGATCAGGCACCTAAACTGGTTTAATGACAATGGAGTACCCATCTTTGACATGTGCAGACAAAAAAGTGGGATACAAAGAATAACCATGATGTGTTTGTATAAACAGTACAGTTAGGATAAATATGCTGTGCTTCTGCATAATTCTATGAGAGGCAAAATTTGCACTGATAAGATTGGACAGGATATTATATCGGCTTGTAGTATTATGGACAACCACTATGAAGATAACAAGGTAGAAAATATTATTTTTTGAAACTGCCATTATTCAGCTTCAAAAAATAAGATATGTATACAGCTACATTCTCTTAATTCATTGATTAGAGAAATCTGCTATAATTGTGTCTATAAATAGAATATCATGTATGCACCTTGTATGATAACAAACCATTATGAAAACAGTTTGCAATGTATAAACTATTGAATCTGTCATGTTATTTTGATTTAAAACTGTCCCTTTCTATTTTTTCTTCAATAAAAAAATTAAAAAAGGAGTCTGAGAACCAGACATCTACATTTGCATAAAACCCACTCAAATTTTTTTGACTTTTTACTTTATACACATATAAAAACATGAATATGTTTGTGGGACAAATACTCCAGTCATATGCAAGGTGAAAAGGACAGGACTTTTTGGCTTTTCTTTACAGTTCAGCCCAATGATAATGGTATTGGATGTATCTTTCTATAAAAATGGTGTACAATCCATTATTTACTCATTTGATACAGGGTCTCACTGCACAGTTTAGACTCACACTGACCCTGCTGTCTCAGCCTCCTTTGTGGTGGCGTTACAGGCATGTGCCACCTACCTAGTTTTGGTGGCAAGTACAGTGTGCTGAGGGTTCTAGGACCATGACAGCATGTGGTACCAATGATTGAACCCGGGTCTTTGAGCTTGCCAGGCAGGCACTTAGTGTGATGAGCTGTCTCCCCAGAAATGGTCTATAGTATTTTAATGATTTATTGTGAAATCAATAAAACTTCCAGCAAGTGGCACATATGAACTCTGTATACCTTCTCCTGGACTTCCTTCATGCTAAGAAAAAAAGTATTATAAAATATTACCAAAGCTAGAAAGGAGACACTAGTATAGGCAATTATTGAACTATAAAACTTACTGAATTTTCCCCATTTTATCAGTATCTCCATGCCCTCCATTTTTGTGACACATGTACTGTATAGTACTGTTGCTCCTTATATGCAGTGGAAGAAAAGAGCAGAAGCCAAAATTATAAGTCCAGTTTCTGCTAAATTTGTGTCACTTTCACATCATTGTAAAGTAAACTAACCATAAGTCCAACTGTTGTAAGTTTTGGACTTTCAGTGCTGTGAAATTTTTATTTTGATTTAAATAAAAAAAAGTACAACCGAAAAGTACCAAGGAAAAAAATGTTCACATCCATCAGTATGATAATTCAAGGGTAGATTTTGTAGCCAAAGAAGACCATGTAACTGAAGTATTTATTATATGCAAAGAGAAACAGACTGTCAGGTAGTGGCCGGGTTGGGTTTGTAGGATTTGTCTGAAACTTCACAGGGTTTGGACTGTAACCAAAGAAAATGGGAACAGAAAGCCCAGTCAATAGGACCAGTGCCGAGTTTAGGATGATGATAAAGACAGAGTGCATTGGTTCATTGAGAACTGTTCATTAAGGGAATACTAGAAAAGGATCAGGGGATCCTCGATTGTAATGATAAGAGGAGGAAGCTCAAGTTGTGGATGAGAAGTAGGAGCTAAACTCTCCTGTGTATATGGAGCTATGATATTTTACTCCAGTCAATGTTGGGATAGCTAAAGTTGGGGGTGATAACGTATGTTGTCTTAATCACTGTCAGCACTGGGACACAATTCTCCACACCCAAGACTGACAGAAAAGAGTAGAGGTTTATTTTGGTCGATGGCTGCATTTTGCAGTTAGTTTACTATAAGGAAAAAATATAATGGGAAAGGACCATAATGAAAAAACTTTTGCTCCTTTCTTCTCTGAATAAGTACTGCAAAGACAATGATATGCAATGTACTAATTATTGTAATTGTCCTACTAACCTATTTTGAAACTGTTTCATTGCTATTTTATCTTTTTTGTTTCTGATTAAAATTAATAAAAAATTTTAAAATGTGTTCTCCACCCAGAGCAGCTAATAAGCAGGGAGACAGGGACAAAAATATGCCCACCCAGGTCACACTCCTTGTGCCCACCTCCAAACTGGCCCCACCTCCCAAAAGCACATTCAGCTATGAAACATCAGTGAATGAATCTACTGGTGAATGTAGCATCCCATAATCCAACCATATCCCACACACATGAGACATTTGAGGACATTTAGGTTTAAGCCATTACAGATGCCCAGTCTATTAAAATTAATATTGCTTCAAACTATCACATACTGAAATCAGAATGAAATGATTCAAAATACGCAAGATTCTAAGGACAGGCCTCATTCAGAACGTGGCACTGAAAGTGTTTGCCGCTATATAATAATTCTCCACAGAGAAGCTGAAACATATTTATCCCGTGAACTTAGATTTGAGAAACGTCATTAGTATATGTTCCCATTACAACTTATAACACTGAAAATTAGATTAATAAACTAAGAATACAATTTATAGTGTGTTTTTTGAATTAAAAATAAGAGAAGTAGCAGGAGTAACCCAAGGGGTCAAAGTTTCACTAGTTTCCAAGGGTCCTGGCCCCAGGAATAATGGGAATTAAACCAAAGCAACAGTATAAGTTTAATGGAAAAGCTTTAATAAGAAAGCAGGAACAGCTCAAACCTTGAGCATCAGTAGAAGGCACTGTCTGATGAAAAGGCTCAGTCTGCCCCACTAATGAGGAAAATGAAGCATTTTACAGGCTACTGTGACATTCTGATCAATCATTCCCTCCATTTTGATTTTGTAGCTGCAGGGGAATCTTCACCACTGGAGGAGTACTTTGGTTCTCATGAGAGAAGTGGTCATGTGCTGAGGCAGTCTCAGTTATTTGAGAGTCTGTTAGCGTCCAAGCTGCCCGTTGGTTTAAAGGAGTGAAAATTTGTGCATATAAGCATGTTCATCTTGAAGGGAATGAGTGAGGATAGGTGAATGTAGAGCTACTAAACCTTGTTTTGCCAACTTTCAGACAGCAACTCCCTAAATAACTAATGGACCTGTGACCATTAATATGTAAATTTGAATGGACTAAGAAGTGTCCAGCACATTCGCAAGCACAGTACTGCATCTGGCCATGTATCATTGACATGTAGCCTAGACAACTGGACAAGGAAGACCCAACTGTGGTGGACACCAACCATTAGACCAGTGGCCTAGATGGAATACAAAGGGAAAGAAAAAAGGTTGCCATTTTAGAAGGGCTCCAGGCTGTCCTGTCACCTTTAGCTTTCTATCAGTGACTCTCTGGTGAGCTTCCAGTTCTATGACTTGAACTAGGGCTTCATCCTTTATCCCTCTGTCTTGCAGCTTCCATGTTCTTGGACTGAACATGTAGTGGACCCTCTCTCCTTCCAGTATGAAGACGGCCTTTGTAGACTCTACAGACTTTGATCCTGTAAGCCCACCTAATAAACCTCCTTGCATAATTAAACATAAGTTTTCTATTGACTATGGTCCTATAGAGAATGCTAACTAATGCAGTGCCTACACATAGACCTGAGAAAGATTTGACACAGTTTTATAAAGTGAAGGTCAAGTTTTGTTCTACTTTTAGTTATCTATTATAACTTATCTGTAGCCCCAAGTGAAGAGTTGTAGCTTTTAAGAAAATCCATTTTAAGTCCCTGACTCGTTCAGAAGAAAGCACAAATCAGGCTTTTATAATGACGAATTGCTTAAGGGTTTGGGAGTTTATTTGTCCTCTGTCCTAGTCATCTCTGTCCATACGAGAATGGTGCTCTTAACCATAAAAGAGAGTTTAGAAGGTTAAATTGTAGGGAACAAATGATGCGTTTGGTTTTTAGGATGAAACAGCAGTCCAATACTCCTGCTGAGTATGTCTAGTAGGCAGAGGGAGTAAAAGCTGAAGCTCATGATTAATGAAGGTTTGCCTTGATTGAAGATGGTGCTGGAAATGTAAATTTAGGAGTCATTAATTTAGAAGCAAGGTTTAAAGCTATGAGAATGGATGAGCTCTCATCGGGTGACTGTTCAAGGCACAAAAGGAAGACAGAGGATAGAGATGTCTGGAAAGCCCTCTGGTGAGGGTAAGGTCTGTGGGCAAGATCTAGCAAGGAAAACAGACAGGAAGTGGAGATAGAAGGCTGAAGGACATAGAGAGTGAGCCAAAACAAGGCCAAGGTCAAGCAGACGCACTTACCACATACTAGACAATACTTTTTTTTTTCTTTTTAAAGAAGACTTTAGGACAGTTGGAAGGAGTTTCTATGAAAGCATCACTGTTTTATTTATAAAAGTATGCAAAGCCTTTCTGTCATTTTACTTTTGCTCAGTATTGTACTCATATGTTTCATAGTGAGAATGAAATTATATAGAGGAAAAAATTAGACAAAATTGTGTTGCTGAGTTTAGACCCAGAGCTGCTGCTTGTTGCTGGGGAAGGTGACTTAACTTTTTCTTTTTTTTTAGTACCAGAAATTGAACTCAGGATGTTGTCAAGCAAGCATTTATTCTACTGAGCTATCTCCTTAGCCCTTGACTTAATTTTGTTGATCCTCTTTAATCATTGGTCAGAAAAAGAAGTTAATACCTAGTTCTTAAATACTTGTTCTAAGAATTAAGTAAAAGTAGGGCCTGGGGAGATGGCTCAATGGAATAAGCACTTCCCTAGCAAGCACAAGGGCCTACTTTCAGCCCCCAGTTCTGAAAAAAAATCTTTAAGAATTAAGTAAAAATAATTCATATAAAGTATGAATATCACATTTATTATTGCAATTAAGCATAATTGTGCTTATATAGTTTAAGTACAGATATATGGCATCAAAACACAAGTTGTTCTTTTTACCAGAGTGACTAGAAGTCTATGAGAATTTGAATTAATTAAGAGAATGGGATATTGATAGGAAATCTAACAAGCCACAAGTTTTATACATTTTTTTCTGAAAATTAAAATAAAGTTAGCCAATAAACAATATTTAAGGTTTCAGAAGAAACCTTATAAGTTTTTAGAAAAATTGATGAAAAAGTGTACTGTCTTATATTTTTATGGCAAATGAAGATTATAAACAATGGAGGTATTACATTAATGGGACATTGAGGTATTTCAAGGCATATAACATTCACAAAATAAAGCACTAAAGCATGGGGAAGATGGTCAGTTTCCAGACTACTTAGCAAACTATTTCTGTTTAGAATCTTGTTTTATTTGTTCTGAATGCTAGAGTTTGAAACTGGGGCTCTGTGTACACTCTACTCTGAAGTTAGCCCAACCTTGCTAAGAAACTGATGGAAAGCATTTCTCCATCATGTTTCTTATCTCCCTCTATTCCTGTTTTATTTTTCATTAGAAAGAATCTGTTATATTTGTAATCAAATGAAGATATACTTCTTTTTAAGAAAATAAGTATTTTATGGGATTTTTATTCATGATTTTCTCCCATACTAAGAAAAAATAACCAAACATATGCATAGGTTAGTCAGTTCAATGTGGATCTTACACAAAGTGAGTCTATAAAGAAACACAGAAGCGAGGCTTCCACTCAGGGTGCATTTCTGGTGGAAGAACATGGTAGCTTCTCTTTCCTAAAGATGATTATACCAATATATGCCCCTTGCACTCCTTTCTTACAGAGCTTCCTTTGAGATGTGAGGTTTTATTGCCCGCCATTGAATCTTGGTGAACCTAGCACTATAGTGGAAATAATATCCTATGCAGTAAAGATAGTTTCCTCTCAGAACAATGACTGGTACAGGTCAGTTGACCTGAAACTTTTAAGCTCAGTATATTAATATGGCTTTACATTTTATACCTCATTTCTATACTTTTCTGTTGGATGGCTAGGGCCAAGATAAATCAAGACCTATATAATAAGAAATGTAACTTTTGTATCTGATAAGGTCAGTCAAATCTCCTCAGGATTTACCTGAAATCCTGTACTGCAGTTTGTAGATGCTTTGTCAGCGTCAGCCATGTAAATGAGTCATGGCCATTGCTTGACCAATTTGCTCTCTGTAAAAGCCTGAGAGAATGTTTTCTCTACATGTGATTCTCCTTAGGCACACTCTACATCATTTTCCTGTGTGGCCCCATAATCTCCTTGATCAGAAAATTTGGGACACAACTGAGTTACATTGCCAGTCCTGTGGATAACTCACTGCTGTTATGGACTACTGGACTATATTCATTATTTTTGTGAATTCACACACATACAATATTTAAATGGAATGCCTATCTCTGACAAAACTAAACAAAAAAGGGAATACAAATGCAGGTCCATTTTATATCTGTATATACAAAATAGGATAGATATACAGCTACTTTGTCTTAATTGAATAAATAGAAAGATTTGTTCTAATAGTGTTTGTGGACAGCATATCATGTCTGCATCTTACGAATAGCCAGTATGAAGACAACAATATGCAATGTATTAATTGTTGAAACTGTCCTACAAATCGGTTTTGAAACTCATTACTATTTGTTTCTCAATAAAATTAATTTAAAAAAAGATATTAAGATCTTCAGAAGATCTTCTGAAGAAGAGATCAAATGGATAGAGTCATGTGATCTCAACTAATAGCCAGCAACAGCAACCAGGCCTGAGAGTAAGTGAGCTTTCAGTGGCTCATCGCCCAGGTGGGGAGAGCATCACAGAGGTTTCCCTGATGACCTAGACCCATAATTGGATCTATGGACAAGGCAAATGAAGTTGTTCAACTGTCCCATTTTAGGGTCATTTCTTGTGCAGACATAGACAAACAGAACAAAATTAAGTTCGAATCTTTATCAATTAGTGGTGAAGATCTCTACAAAGAAGAAAATATTCCTTCTGTTTTATGTATAAGGAAGTATCTAGCACTAGCCAGTTCCCTCCAACTCTTTTCTACTACATTCTATATGAAGTGAGGAAATATATTCATATAACTGAAAGGAAATAAATGTTTGATCTCTGTATTCCCAAACTGTTGTTTATATGTTGTTCAGCACTTTGTTTACATATTCTCGTTTAATTTTCATAACAGCCTTAAGAGATGCTTATTTATTATCCACCAATTTACTGATAAAGAGAAAAAGGGCTCGAAGTGTTTAAGTGATTTATCTGATAATATAACCAGTGAAGTATCAGAAGCAGAGATTATACCCAGGTCCTCTGATTCCCAAGACAATGTTCTCTCCTTTGTGACAAACTGCTTTTGATAAGGAATTGTACTGCATATTCAGAACTATGGCAAAAGTGCTGAGTTCACGTTTGCACATACTGAATTAGTCAAGGAACATATGCATGCACTTTAAACTAGAAACACCTATGAGAGGACGAGCATCTGAGTAATTAATAAAGCAGTTTTTCACAGAGGGCTCCTGCTGATATATCATAAGAGCACAATGCCAGTTCAGCAAATAACCATGACCGGACCAGATTTAAGAATATTACAAGTCGGGGGGCTGGCCAAATAACTCAGGGGATTAAAGCATATGCTTAGGCAGAGGCAGGGGCTGGGGTTCCATCCCTGGGATGCAGTACCTGTTCAGCCCCCAGGGCATGCTAGATGGCGATTGAGACTGGGCATGGTAGCTCATGCCTTCAATCCCAGTTCTAGGGAGGCTGAACACAGGTGGGTCCTGATGAGTCCTATCTGTGTAATGAGACCCTGTAAACCCTGTACTAAACAACAACAACAAAAGCAAAAAAGATACAGGTAAAGATAAGAAGCTAGGAAGTCAAGAATCCAGAACAAATCCCTGAAAGGGGTTTAACAAACTGGGTGGTAGGGCTGGTTTAGTGAAAGAATGAAAATTGTGATCAAGAAATATACAGCATTTGCTTTTTCATGAAGAGTTTTGATTAATCAATCAATCAATCATTCTGTTTGTCTCACTGCTGAGACAAAAACACTGAGGTCCAAATTAGAGAGGGAAAGGTTTATTTAGCTCACAGTTTATATATTTTGCAGTCCATAATCAGATGGCTCTCACGCAGACTAGTGAGGCAGAGGGGCAACTTTATGGTGGTGGAAGACTGTGAGAGCCACAGGAGCTAAGGGACAAAACAAGCCTCCCTTCTCCCCTTATATTCTGCACAGACCATAGGTCTGGTTAAGGTACTCACACATTAAATCCTATCACTAGATAATAACCAATAACAAACTACATTGAGCTGGCTTTGTAAAGCGTACCCCACCATGACTTTATGAGTATCTGAGGGGACATCCAAGCATAAACCACATTTCAGCCCTAACTTCTCCCACAAACGTATACCTTTGTGCTAGACATTTAGGCCATCTCATAGATGGCCCAGCAGTCCTAACAGTTTCAGCACCACAGGAAAGACCAAGTCCCAAGACTCATTTTAAATGGAAGGCAAATACTTATCTGTGAGCAGTTGTACAAATGAAAAGTTAAGCACTTTTAAAATTCAATGGCACAGGCCTGGTGTGTGAGTGAGACTTCCACCTACTTGTCTACTCCCTAGATCCCTTTTCCAGCCAGAGCCCAGGGCTGATTTGCTGCAGCAGGAAGAAGCTGAGCACAGCAGCCAGACCCATGAGAGGAAGAACTAGGGGAGTTCAAAGTTGGTAAATCTGGATCCTGTAAGCTGAGACACTTTATTAGACCATGATCTATGAGTGATCCTCTGTTTGTTTTTCTCTTGATAGAGGGTGCAACAGATAACCAGGAAACCAGTCTGTCTGGAAGACCACATTTACTCCAAGGGGAGGTGATCAAACAGAACTTAGGGGAACTAATTTAAATATCAATGTCCAATTTATTTTCTGCTCACCTGCACAGACATGTTTGCTCTTATGTTCTAAAATACAAACCCATTAGAGACAAAGGTTTGTCAACTGCTAAATATCATTGCCCATTGTTAGTGTTCCTTTTTGTAGTTCTGAATAAAAAACTGAAACTACTTTAATAACTTTTCAACTGTAGGATAAAAATGTTAATAGGTGCTAAGGTAATAACTGCATCAAAGCTCTACATCAAAGGTCAGAAGATATTGCTATACCAAATAACAAAGAGAAGGAAAAGAATGCATCCTCAGGCCATAAGCCCACCCAGAACAAGTGGAGGAGACAAAAGCATAGAAGAAATTAGAAAGCGCACACCTGAAATCTCTGAAAAAATAATGTCTGAGATGAAGAAGCAACTGCAGAAATCTACAAAGGAAATCAGACCAGAAATAATCTCTGAAGGAAAAAAAGAAATGATAACTATACTAAAGAATTAAAAAATGCTTCTAAAAAGACACTAATAAAAATACAGGAGAATAGAAAACTGGTGGAATCCTTGATTAAGCAATATAGGAAAGAAAGAATGCATGAAGCACATTCAAATAAATATATAGGAAATTAAAACCTCAACCACAAGCTGGCAAAATTGTTTGAATGAAAATGAAGATAGGGATGGCCAAATAGATCAGTAGATTAAAGTGCCTAGAAGCAAGCACAAGGGTTGGGGGGTTTCATCCCCAGGCCTGCATGCCAGCCCTGCCCCAGCGGTGTGCTGAGATGGTGATTGAGATTGGGTCTGGTGTCACGAGCCTGTACTCGCAGTTCATGGGAGGCTGTAAACAGGCGGATCGCTACTAGTCTGATCTAGTAGTGAGATCCTGAAAACCCTTACCTAAAAGAAAAAAAAAAAGAAAAGAAAAGAAAGTGAAGACAGAGTTTCAGAACTTGAAGACAATATTGCAGCTAGGGAAAAGGTAAGAAAAGATCTCTTAAAAAAAAATCTAGGATGTAGGAACAAATAATTCAACATCTGCAAAATGATGCAATGATGAACGATATAAGAATAATAGCCATCGGTGAGAAACAAGGAGTCGATACAAATGATACCAAAAGAATATGGGTAGGTGAAATAGCAGAAAACTTCCAAAATACGGGGAAACAATCTGACATTTAGGTAACCAAACTATGTAGAACTTCAAATAACGTCAACCCAATCAAAAACACACTGAGTGATATAGTAATCAAGATCCCAGAAATCCAACATAAGAACAATATATAAAAATCTATGAGAGAAAGATACAGATCACATTTAAAGGAAAATCCATGAGAATACTAACACATTTCTCTGTACAAGCCATCAAGTCAAGAAGAGCATGGAGTAAAGCACTTCAAGTCCTCCAAGAAAACAAATTCCAGCCCAGACTGCAAAACTCTCTTTCAGATCTGATTAAAAAGTGACATACTTCCACGACAAAGAAGAAATAAAGAATTTCATGTGGACAAAGCAAACCATACACAGGGTACTAAAAGATATCCTAGAGAGAGATGAAAATGTCCACAGCTCAATGAATGAGAATGGAAAGAGCCCACTTAATAGAGCAAAGAATTAAACACAGGAGCAAAAGGGGTATACAACTGTAGTTAAATAAAATCGCAATAATAAGTCAATATATCTCATTTACAAGCATCAATGTAAATGGACTCAATTCACAAAGTAAAAGATGTAGACAGGCAGAGTGGATTAGAAATCAAAATCCAACAATATGCTGGATACAAGAAACAAACTTAACTCACAAAGAAATTCATAGGCTGAAAGTCAAAGGATGAAAACAATACTACACATCTCAGAACCTCAGAAAAAATCAGGAGTTGCAATCCTGTTCTCAGACAGTCTCAACTTCAAATCAAGAGTGATCAAATGAAATGACAAAGTCCACTAAATAATGGTTAGGGGAAAAAATGAAGGAGGAAGCAGTAACAATCAATAAATACATAGGTACTAAACACAGGAGCACCCAACCATATAAGACAAATCTTAATTGACATGAAAAATCTAATATTCAATACCACAATTTTTTCAGGAGACCATAACACCCCTTATCCCAAAAAGATATGTCAAGCAGACAAAAAATTAGCAAAGAAATAGTAGAATTGAACTAGAACTTGAACAAATGGACTTAGTGGACATATACAGAGTGTTAAATGAAACCACATTTGAATACACATTTTTGTTTAGCTGAACATGGGACATTTTCTAAAATAGATGACATATTAGTCCATAGGTCATGCTTAAGTCTATGCAAGAAAACAGAAATTATCCCATGCATATTATCACAGTGCAATGAAAGTGAGGTAACTGACAAAGGAAATTACAAAACCCCCAAAATCATGAAAATTAAACAGCACTCTACTCAGCAACCAATGGGTTATAGATGAAATTAAACAAGAAATTAAACACTACATATAATTCAATGAAAATTCAAGCACAACTTAGCGGAATTTATGTAATGCAAAGAAAGCAGTTCTTAGAGGGAAATTTATAGCTGTAAACTCACATATTGGCAAAACAGAACAGTAACAAATAAAGACCCTAATGCTACACTTCAAACATCTGGAAAACAAGAGCAAACCAATCTCAAAGCCCAAAGAAGGAAGGAAATCATAAGGATTAGACAGAAATTAATAAGACTGAGACAAAAAAAAAAATACAAAGAATTAAAGAATCAAAAAGCTGGTTCTTTGAATGATTAAATAAAATTGATAAGTCCCTAGCTAACTTCATCAAAAAGAGGAAAGAAAAAACTCAAATTCAAGCAATAAGGAATGAAAAGTTTGAAATTAGCACAGTTCAAGTGGAAATTCAGATCATCAATAGCTATTTTGAGAATCTTTGCTCCCATAGAACCAAAGAAACAGATGAAATGGACAGATTCCCAGAAAGGTATAAATTACCAAAACTGAATCAATAATATATAACAACTACCAATAACCCAATAATAGTCAATGAAATTCAATATGTAATAACAAACCTGCTGGCAGAGAAAAGTCCAGGTCCTGATGGATTCATAACTGAATTCTACAATAATTTTACAGGGCATATAATCCCAATACTCCTTAAACTCTTCAATGAAATTGAAATGGAAGCAATCCTCCCATAATCATTCTGGGAGCCAAGTATTATACTAAAAACAAAACCAGAAAAAGATGTACCTAAAAATGAGAACTTCAGGCCAATCTCCCTCTTGAACTTGGAAGTAAAATTTCTCAATACAATCCTAGCAAATAAAATACAGCAAATCATCAAAAAGATTGCACACCATGACCAGGTAAGAATCATCCCAAGGATGCAAAATGATTCACATACCAAATCTATAAATGTAATATACTATATCAAAGAACCAAATTTAAAAAAAAAAAAAACTACATGATGATCTCAATTGATGCATAAAAGGTTTTTGATAAAATCAAACACTCATTCATGTTCAAAGTTCTACCGAAAATTGGAATAGATGGTGTCTACCTCAATCTGATAAAAGCCGTGTATGACAATACAATGGCTAACATAATTCTAAATGGGGAAAAACTGAAATCTTTTACTCTCAAATCTGGTACAAGACAGGAATGTCCTCTATAACCACTCCCATTACATCCAGTTCTGGAATCATTAGCTAGAGCCATTAGACTAGAGAAAGAAATAAAAGGAGTAAGAATAGGTAAAGAAGAAGTTAAACTATCATTATTTGCAGATCACATGATAGTCTACTTGGAAGAACAAAAACCTCCACCAAGAAGCTGCTATAATTAATATACAAATTCAATAGCATAGTACCATACAAACACAAAACCCAAAAGTAAACAGCATTGTTCTGCACAGATGCCAAATACACTGAGAGGGAATTAGAGAAACAATACCTTCTACTATAGCAAGGTGGAAAATGAAATACTTGGAATTAATCTAAGTAAAGGACTAAAAACATACTCAGAGCAAATTACAGTACTCTGAAAAAACAGATTGTAGATGATTTCAGAAAATGGAAAGATTTTCCCTCTTCCATGATAGGAAGAAACAAAATCCTGAAGATGGCCATGTTCCCAAAATTGATTTAAAGATTTAATGCAATCCCTGTCACACCACCATCAACACAACTCACAGGCCTAGAGAAATCATTCTTAACATTTATTTTAAAACCAGAAAAGAGCTAGAATAGCAAAGGCAATATTTGGTAACAAAAGCAAGGCAGGAGGCATTGCAATTTCTAACTTGAAATTATACTGCAAAGCTATAAAGTCAGAATGGTACTGGCAAAAAAAAAAAAAAAAAAAAAAAAAAAAAAAAAAAAAAAAAAAAAAAAAAAAAAAAAAAAAAAAAAAAAAAAAAAAAAAAAAAAAAAAAAAAACAAACAAACAAAAAAAAACAGACCTGAGGATTAATGAAATATATTAGAACATGCAGATGGAACTACAAACAAACTCAGCCCCCTTATCTTGGACAAAGGGTCCAAATATACTTAATGTAAGAAAGCCTCTTTAATAAATGGCGTGAAAAACTAGCTCACTACATGCAAAAATTAGAGCTTGACCCAGGTGTATCACCATACACTAAACTAAAATGAAACTGGATTACAGATCTAAATACTAAAACAGCAACAATAAATTTCATGGAAGAGCAAGTAGGTGGAAATCTTGGAGACATAGGGGTAGGAAAATAATGTATGAACAAAAATCAAATAGCATGAGTATCACTTGAAAGCATTAACCACTGGGACCTCCTCTTATTGAAAAGCTTTTGCACATCAAAAGAAATTATTAACAGAGTGAAAAGACAACCCAGAAATTTGGAAAAGGATCTTAACTAATAATCGCTCAAACAAACATCTTCTCTCTAGAATTTATAAAGAACTAAAATATATTAGGTTCCCCAAATTTAAAGACTCAATCCAGAAATAGGCATCTGAAATGAATACACAATTTTCAGAAGAAGAAATACAAGAAGCAAATAAATACATGAAAATATGCTCCATCTTTCTAGACACTCATGAAATGCAAAATAAAACAACACTGAGATCCGATCTCACTTCAGAAAGAATGGCTATGATAAAGAAATCAAGTAACAACAAATGTTGGAGAGGCTGCGGGCAAAAGGAACCCTTCTCCGTTGCTGGTGGGAATGCAACCATTATGATAATCAGTGTAGAGACTCCTTAAAAAAAAATAGAACTGCAAATCCCATTCAATCCAGATATCCCTCTTCTGTGAATTTTTCCAAAAGAACTAAGAGGATCATATCAGAGTAGTATATATATGCGCCTATATTTGTAGCAACACAATTTGTAATAGTCAAATCTTGGAAACATGGTGTTGCAATACAGGTTCCCTTATGTCCTAAGTCCTCACTGACTTTGAAATGCTAGGGCCAAAATGTTGGCTGTCCTTACAGCATGTCTTTTTCTCTAATTTTGGTCTGCATATTTAGGTTGCTAACTTTCCAGAAGAGAAGCTTACCCTAAAACATATGCAGGTGGACTTAACCTCACTATCTGTCTGAATATCAAACATCTTAGACACAAGATGAAGCATGTATTTTCCATCAAGTATTGATATGCTAAACTTTAAGTCTCTACTGAATATGGAAAAAGAATTCAAAAAATAAAAAATGTGAATAAACAGTTACATATCTTACACAGTAATTTAGGAATCTAATCATATACAGCATTGTAGCAGGGTAGTCCTGTGACATTTTTTAATTCTTGTCTCTTTTTTTTTCATTTATTACCCACATTAAAAAAATACATTTACTTGAGATGCAGTCTGGACATAAATGGTATGTGATGAAGAGCAGTACATACTTAGAAGACCAGAATAACAGGCATTTCAAGCATGACAGCCTATTAAACATTGCTATCTTTGGTGCAGTCCCTCAGTTCGCAGGCATAGTCAGGGCAAGAATCCCACTGAGTAACTGCTAGTTTCAACAACCTGTCGATAGTTCTCAGGATCATTGCTTTGCCTATCTTGTACGTATAAATATATGACTTTGCCCTTGTCATGTTTCCTAGCTTTTCTCCTTGCGCTCTTTTCGTTGTCTAATCCTCAAGTTTTTGCTTTCCTTTTAATTGTGTTCTGTCTTTCTATTTTTATTTCTTGTTTTGAGTACTTATACTAGGGAGACTATATGATATTTACACATGTGGGTCTGGTTTATTTCAAATTCTGAGTTATCTTGAAATGGCATCCACTTATATATGAAGCCTTTTAGTTTATCATTCTTTATGGCTGAAATACTCCATTGTATAAAAATACCACATCTTTTTCATCCATTCTTCAGGTGACGGGAATCTTGGTTGTTTCCAAGATTTGGCTATCACAAATTGTGCTGCTATAAACATAGGTACAATATATCAATATGATATGACATTTTCAGTTCCTCTGGGAAAATTCCCAGTAGGGGGATAGCTGGTTTGAATGGGATTTCCAGCCCTAGATTTTTAAGGAATCTCCACACTGTTTTCCATAATGGCTGCACAAGTCTACATTCCAACCAGAAGTGGAGAAGGGTTCCTTTTTCCCCACAGCCTCTCCAACATTTGTTGTTACTTGATTTGTTTATGATGGCCATGTTTTCTGAGGTGAGATGGTATCTCAGTGTTGTTTTAATTTGCATTTCATGGATGGCTAGTGATATGGAACATTTTTTCATATATATATTTGCTTCTTTTATTTCATCTTCTGAAAAGTGTGTGTTCATCTCAGATGCCCATTTCTGGGTTGAGTCTTTAAATTTTGGGCATTAATGTTTTTTAATTCTTTATATATTATAGAGAGCAGACCTTTGTCTGAGTGTTTATTTGTCAAAATATTTTCCAGATTTGTCGTTTGTCTTTTAACTCAGTTGATAATTTCTTTTGACATGCAAAAACTTCTCAATAAGAGGAGGTCCCAGTTGTTAATTGTTTCAAGTGATACCTGTATGATTTGATTTTTGTTCATGAACCCTATCTACCCCTGTGTCTTCAAGAGTTCCTCCTACTTTGTCTTCCAGGAGATTGAGTGTTTGTGTTTTAATGTTTTGATCAATTTTGACTTTAGCTTAGTGCATGGTGATATATCTGGGTCAAGTTTTAGTTTTCAGCATATAGAAAGCCAGTTTTTCCAGCACCATTTGTTGAAGAGGCTATCTTTCTTTCAGTAAGCAAAGAGATTATGGGACCACAGAGGAATGTAATCAATGATGTAGTATGTGCCTAAAGAGAGTAACATGGAGAGAAAACATTCTCTCAGGCTATCATAGACAGCAAACTGGTCAAGCAATGGCAGTGATTCATCCACAAGGCTGACACTGACACAGGATCTACAAAGTGTGGTACAGGGTTTTGGGACAACTGACCTTGTCAGATACAAAAGTTATATTTCTTGTTATATATGTCTTTATGTTGGTCTTAACCATCCAGCAGAAAAGTATAGAAATGAGGTATGAAAAGTGAAGTGATGTTATTATGCTGATCTGTGGAAGGCCAGAGTCATCAGATTCAGTCATTGCCAGTCCTGTGGGTAACCCGCTACTATTGTGGACTACTGGGCTATATTGGAATATTTTGCTGAATTCATGCACTTATAATGTCTGGATGACAACGGAATACCCATCTCTGACAACACTAAAGAAGAAAATATGATGCAAAGGAAGGACCATCTTGCATCTGCATATACAAAATAGGATAGATATATAGCTACTTTCTCTTAATTAAACAAGGATAAAGATTTATCCTAATAGTTTTTGGACAGGATATCATGTCTGCATCCTGTGATATGATTGACTACTAAAAAGACAACAATATTCAGTGTATTAATTGTTGTAACTCTCCTACCAAACTGTTTGCAAGCTGTCTCATTGCAATTTTTTTCTCAATAAAATTAGTAAAAAATAATTTAAAAATCTTGGAAACAAGCAAAATTCCCATAACTAAGGAATAGATAAAATATGTGTTTTTTTATGCAATGTAGTATTACTTAGCTATAAAAAATGGTAAACTCGTAGCCTTCATATGTAATTGGATGCCCCTTGAAAATATTTACACATGTGGGTCTGGTTGTGAAATAAACCAGACCCACATACACAAATATGATATAATCTCCTTAGAGTAAGTACTCAGAAGAGGAAATAATAATTGAAAGGTACAATGCAACTAAATGGAAAGCAAGAATTTAAGGACTAACAAGAAGAGAGCAAGGAGAAAAGCTATGAAACACAGCAGGGACAAAACCATACATTTGTATGCAGAAGATGGTTAATACTCTGATCCTGAGAATCTGCATCAGGTTTTTGAAACTAGCAGTTAATTGGTGGGATTCTCACCCTGACTAATTATATATGCTGATAACTGTGAACTAAGAAGCTGCACTGAAATTAGCATTGTGTAATACTAGAACAAGCCTTGAATACTAGCTCCATGCTTAGAATCCCTGTCATTCTTGTTTTCTAAAGGTGTACTGCTTCTAATGTCATGTCAGTTACTGCTATACTCTCTCTTAAGTAAATGTTTGTTTACAAAAAAAAGAAAAATAGGTAATAAATGAAAACAAGAGACATGATTAATGTTATAGGACTGTCCTGCTACAACATTTTATATGTTTAGATATCTAAATTTATGTGTAAAAATTTCTAATTGTTTATTTATTTTTTATTATTTCTTTTATTTTTTTTTTTGTGGAACTGGAGATTGAACTCACACCCTTGCACTTGCCAGGGAAGTGCTAATTCCACTGAAATATCTCCCCGGAACCTATTATTTTTAAAATATGTATTTCTTAGTTTTTATTTTTTTTCTCAGTCTGTATGGATTTAAAGTTGAGCAATGAGTCAATGACTGATAGAAAATTTCTCTTCCATTTTGTGTCGTAGGTGTTTTATATTCAGACAGGTACTGATGCTAGGTTCAACAGCCTATGTTCTAGGGTAATAATATCATTGAGCTTCTCTTCTGTGGGTTAATAAATTTCCATATCAGAAAATTAGAGAAATACAAGGATGACAAGTATATCCAACATTTTGGTCCTGACCACTCAAGTTCAGTGAGGACTCAGGACATAAGAGAACCTTGCTGTAACATCCTATAACTCAGTGCTGTCCCAAATTTTCTGTTTAAGGAGATTATGGGACCACAAAAGAAAATGATCAGTTGGGTAGAGTGTGCCTAAAGAGATTCACATGGAGAGATAATATTCTCTTCAACAGTTACAGAAAGCAAATTTTCAAGCAATGCTTGTGACTCATCCACATGGCTAACACTGACAAATGATCTGCAAACTGCTGGGCAGGGTTTCAGGGTAAGTCCTGAGGGGATTTTACTGACCTTGCTAGATACAAAAGTTGCATTTTTTTATATTAGTTATGCTTTAGCTTGGTCTTCGCCATCCAGCAGAAAAGTATAAAAATGAGGTTTAAAAAGTAAAGCCGGATTTATATGCTGAACTGTAAAATGCTCAAGTCAACAACTTCTGACATTGCCAGTCCTAAGGATAACCCATTACTATTACAGACTACTGGATTATATTGAATTACTTTGCTGAATTCATGCACTTAAAATATATAAATGAACATGGAATATACATCTGTGACAAAAGTGAACAAAAATGGGTGATATAAACGAAGGACCATTTTGTAGTAAAAATATATGCAAAATAGTTACCATAGATATTACAGTTACATTCAGTTAGTTCAATAAAAAGAAAATTTTGAACTAATAGTGTTTATACAAGATATGTCTGCATCTTGTACTATGAATAAGTAGTACAAAGACAACAATATGCAATATACTAATTATTGTAATTATCCTACTCATCTGTTTTGAAACTGTCTCTTTGCTACTTCTTTCTCTGTAAAATTATTTGAAATAAATGAACAAATAAAATTAAAAAATATTTCAACAGTGAAAAATAGAATAAAATAAAATTCAATGGCACCAATTAAAAAAACAATCCATTATAAACAGGAGATTACAAAGGATAGGGACCAAAACAAGTCCAAAATCTAGCAAGGAAAAACATTCAGTCCTGTTGTTTCCTCTACAACATCTGTAGCAATCTGTGGCAAGTTGTAACCTCCAAAGGCCTTGGATATCTCCATTCCGTGGAATTTCTGGTGATTGTAGCTTCCAGCACTTCAATCTTGGGTATGTTCAATCCAATCCTTGCAGTTTTCCTCAGAAAATCCATGTTCCTAGCTCTTACAAACTTTGGGCTTCTCCACTGTACCTTTGTATTCACCTTTATAGCTTCATACAAATGTGTTCTTAAGGGCTAACTGCCTGGACTCTCAGAACTTCTTTAGCTCCCAGTAGATAGAAGTTTCATCCATAACTTTGTGGCTTCAAGGAAGCATGGCATATCAGAAAAGCAACCCTTATGGCAGCAGAAGAGAGTAAATTCAACAAGAACAAAAGAAGATAAGCCAGCTTTCTTTTCTCTTTTTCACTGTGTAGAGAGTACCTTTAGGTATTCTCCATACAGTTACATTATAACCAAATGTAGCTGTATATCTATGCTAACTATCTTGCATAACAATCACAGAAGAAATTCTAGCACTAGATAATATACCTATTACAAATATAGACTCAGCTGCCTCCAAAAGTCCTGCCCCTACATTATTGCATGAGGCTTTGAGGAAACATCTAAATGCAAGCCATAACTATCCATCCATCCATCTATCCATCCATCCATCCATCCATCCATCCATCCATCCGTCCGTCCGTCCGTCCGTCCGTCCGTCCGTCCGTCCGTCCATCCTTCCGTTCGTCCGTCCGTCTGTCTGTCTGTCTGTCTTTCTACCCACCCATCTATGCATCTATCTACCATCTACATCAGTTCCCATATGTATGTATATTAGTATGCATTGAAGGTAATCAATAAGGCCTCAGTTGGTGGCAGTCTGAGTTTCAAGAAAGGGCTTCAGGACAGATATCTAACACAGAGGTAGACCACCAATTGTGGTCAAAGCTTTGCTTACATGCTAAGCAATGTTTATATTTGGAGTTAATATATAATTAAGAATCAAAATATACTGTCAATGCTCACATTTATAAAATATGCATCAAAGTAACAGGCATATTACCATGAATCACCCTCTAAATACTTCACCTCAGTTGAAACACTGATATCTAATCATTCTTGCCTCTTCCTGAAGAAATTCTAGAAGCACCTTTCTGAGTGTTATTTTTTTTGTTTTTGCTTCCCATTTTTTTAGTTTAATTTTATTAGAGTATGTTTGCAGTAAATATAGTTTATAACTAACTTGGGGAGTGAGTACTTGTACAAATACAACTTGTTTCTATTTATTTGCTTTCATCCATTTTTCCTCTCTCTTTATTTAACTGCAATTTTCCCATTTTATTCACATTAGTATCATTGATCTTGGTTCCTGTCATGGTATATATTGCTTATATCAATTGAGGTAACTTGTTTCCTGTGCATACATATCTTTAGCCTACTTCTTTACATTTCCCATCACCCAACCTGTATTTGATCTCTTCGACTCCTTTCCTTCCAATTTTCAAAAGAGCCATTGCTTTGTCTCTGTTTAGTCATTTTTCTCTACACTTTGCAGCATTCAAATGAGACATATCCTATTGTGTCTCAGTGTGTCTGGCTTATTTCATTCAACTTTATATTTTTCACCTGCCTGTATTTTGTTACACATGTTTCATATTTTCCTTCTTCTTTTTTTTTTTTTTTTGTCTCTTTTTGAGACAGGGTCTCACTATGCAGCTCAGGCTGGCCTTAAGCTCACTTTGTAGCTCAGGCTGGTCTCGAACTCATACCAATCCTCCTGCCTCAGCCTCCCAAGTGCTGGGATTACAGGCGTGCGCCACCACGCCCGGCTCTCCTTCTTTATAGCCAAATAATATTCTACTTTATGTAGATATCACATGAGCACCTTTACAGGGTTTGTTGAAAAACTGGAAGAATGCTGATGTGAATGTCATCCAATGGAATATCAGGTTTGGTTAAACATCATTAGTGTACCCTCATCAACTTTACTCTTATAACTTCTTGGCACCTTATAACTTCTGACTCTCCCAAAGTCAAAATGACCATTTTAGATAAGTACCTTGAATCAATTCAGGATGTTTCAGATAGGCACAACAAGACTACTGAAGATACAAATGAAGAAGGACTCTCAGAACTAATTCAGAAAGTGGCAAGATCAGTGGGATAAGAGTGATCAAACCAACGGAGATGTCTTGAGAGAAAAAAATGTCATTGCATCTTTTATGGCTTTTTAACCTAAAATTTTATCCCCAGTTTTGGTCACATTGAATATATATTGGTTGCTTTTTTAAATTTTTGTTTTATTAAAGTACAAATATCAATGAGATAGTTTTAAGATACCTTTACAAGATGGATTTGATAAATTAATACATTGCAAACTGTTTTCATAATGTTTTGGTATCATAGAAGGTGCATACATGATATTGTACTTGCAGACATTATTATACCATATGTCTCTTATCAGTAAATAAAGAGAGTGTAGCTGTTTGTGTATCTTTTTTTTATACCTGAATTATATCACAGATTCAATAATTAATACTTTCTACCTTGTTATTTTCCTAGTGGTTGTCCATAGTACTAGAAGCCGACATAATATCCTGTCCAACCAATGAAGAATAACATAGTATGAGACAAGTAAGTTTTGAAGTAGTCCAGAGTATCCTGAGGCACAGTCATTTGCCTGCAGATAAGATTAGTCCATTGGTGAGTGTAGCGTCACTTAATGATCCAATCACTTCACCAGGAGACTCTGAATTGAGTCAAGCTTACTGTTAAGACTAACTGCCATGCCAGGTTGCAGAACTGTATGGGATGGCCTTTTATTGCCCAAATTCAGTAGAAAAGCCATTCATTTCTTATGGCACTAAATCCAGACAGCCTGTTTCTTTGGGTTTCTCCTGCCTCTGTGGCTGATACTGTGTTTCTGACACTTTGTGACTGTCTTTCTCAGCCTCATAAAGATGAAGGGGTTTGTAAATTCTAGCATATCTGGGGGGCTAGGAAGATGACAATGGAAGTGCAAGGGCCTGAGTTCAATCCCCAGTTTTGCCAAAATAAAAAAATTGTAACATATCAAAGTAGTAGTATTTTCAGATAGATAGATAGATAGATAGATAGATAGATAGATAGATAGATAGATAGAATACTAAATAATAATAAATTTTAAAATTATTCCTTGTAATTTGTCTTACTCAAATCAACACTTGCTTTATTTTGAAAGATGTAGTAAAGTTTTGGTTTGCATAGATTATACCCAACTATAAAGGGATCTATGAGGTATTTAATGTTACCAATGATTTGTTGAAACCAGGTTTGGTATGATCAGAAACATAAATTACTGATACTTTTGATTTATATTCTTAAAAGTTGAGTGTTTCAGAATTCTTGTCTCATCATTGCCTGTGTTCCAGGAATGGGGGTGAGGTTCTAAACAGCTCCTCTTGGTTCTTACTTTCAATTTTTCCCTCAGGTTCCTTATTCAAACTCATCAGAAGTGGTAACTCCATTTCTTTATGAAATTTCTCTGAGCGAGGGCCCTGGCCAAGGTTGTGGGTCACCTAAGACATATTGGACTCCATTCATGATGTTCACTGGCTCAGGACCATGTCTCTTGGAGAAAAAGACAACAAAAATGTTATCATGAATACAGTATTGGCATGTCTTGGAAAACAGGAAAATGACTAATGAAAAGGACCTGCAGGTTTTATCTTCTTGCCTGAGAAATAGAAATTAAAATTTACAGCAGTAACTAAAGATTTGATAGAAATTGTCCAATGACTGAAAGACTATGGCTCTTATGATGTGACTATATTAAAAAATGCTGAGTTCTTTCATATACAATTGAGTACTCTTTCTTAAAGATGTTTAAGCAGGTACATAGGTGTTTAACCATTATTCTTTCCGTTCCCTCTTATTTTTTTCATAGTAGTTATTCACAGTACAAGATGTAGACATGATCTCTTGTCTAAACAATACTAGTACAAAGGACTAGGGGTTCAATCTTCAGGCCTGCTGTGCTGGCCCGGCCCCTGGGACAAGCTGAGAGGGCAATTAAAACTGGGAATGGTGGCGCATGCCAGTAATCCCAGCTCTTGGAAGGCTTCAAACAGGTGGATCACTATGAGTCTGGTCTAGTAGTAAGACCCTGAACACCCTGTAGACCCTTCCCTAAAATAAAAAAAAATTACTACAAATATTTATTCTCATCGAATTAAGAGAAAGTAGCTCTAAATCAATCAATCAATCAATCAATCAATCTATCTATCTATCTATCTATCTATCTATCTATCTATCTATCTATCTAGTAGCGCTCTCTCTCCTTCTCATTCATATATATATATATAATTTATTCCCTTAAGATTTTATATATAGTTTCACTACAAAGTGGTCCTTCATTTATATCTCCATTTTTTTTTTCTTTTGTCAGAGACGGGTGTTCCATACTTCTGACAATTTCCAGTTCTGTTGATAACCCACTACTATTATGGACTATTGGGACTATATTGGGATATTTTGCTGAATTCAAGTACCTACAATATTTGAAATGGCATCAGATATAAAAAGTCCTTTAAACCCATCTTCTTTTCTTTGTTTTGTAGACTTCAGGTATTTTATTCCAGCAATAAAGGAAGTGATTAAGACAGTCACTTTAAATACAGAACCACTACAAAATGAAAAAGTTCACACTCCAGTTGTAGAATGCAGAATAGTTCCTCAGGTTCTGTATGAAGAGGTCCCCAGGAACTCAAGTGATACATGGTTCACAAGGGACAAATGAGTTTTTATTGGAACAAGTGACTGAGATTGTGAATCTATTTGTTACAAGACAGCGTCAATTAGTATATATTGAGTATTTGAAACAGCATCTTCTATGCATGAACTCATATTTGCTAAGAGTTTATTGTAGCGTTAATTTTATGCATATATGTTTATCATCAGTCCTAATCATCATAGGTGAAGGATAAATTCATTTTTTTGTTCATTTCAGATACTCAGTCCTTTGATTTTATCTCTGCTATGTCTTGCAAACCTGTCTTCCTCTCTTTAAACTTGTGATTGACCTCAGGGCTCAAAGCAACATTAATCCCCACCCCTGTCTTTAATAGCCTCATATCCTGAGGTTTTTTCCTTTCTACTACAATTAATTCTTCAAAATGTTTCTATTTTAATGCTCTCAATCTTCCAATTTCTGCGCTCAGATCATCCCATTGGCAACAAGCTGAAAATGTATTATGCCTAATTATGACTTTAATTTCTAGCCCAGCCTCATCGCTTATTATGGCCTTTCATCCATGATCACAATGTTTATCTAAACATGAGCATTATCTCTTTCCTAAGCATTGTTATTATACATTAAATGTTGAATAACCCTGTTTATCTGTAAATCTATGCTTTTTGCAATATGAGTATTTATCTTTTCACTTATATCTTTGTTTTTTCTTGACTTGTTTGGATTAATTACATGCATTGGAAATAATGCTGTGACAGTTTAGAGCCTAGACTTCCAGGGACTTTGCATGCTTCTGCTCTTCCTCTCAGTTCCCTTGCTCTGCCATGAAACTTTATCCTGGCTATCCTGTTGCAGGATGAGATCCATGTATCAGTCTATTCAGCCTATCTCTTGTCTCCAAGAGACTACTTAGTAACAGAACCCATTTGAGGTCAGCAAAGTCTTCAGGCATCCAGGTGTTGTTCAGAGGTTTGTGTGTATATGTAGCAATGACCAATTCACACCACCAGAATTGTCTAGCCAGTTTACATCTAAATAAATTAGGACTTTAAGCCTTTAAGTTTTGAGATGCTGTGTTAGAAATAATGGTAATTTCCACCATGACCCATGTTTCCCTTCTTTCCTTTTCTCTTGGCCTGTTTGCACTCTCTTCTCATCTTTCTATTCTTGGGTAAATATTCGACACATGTCTACTTAGGGATGGTTATCTGTATAGTTTATCAGAATAGAAGAGCCTGATCATTTTTCTTTACCCTAGGAGCAAAGTCCTTCTGTTTTAACCTGAGCTGGTTGACCTTACCATACACCATGATTTCTGAACACTTACCTTACCTCATCTCTAAAATGTTGAGAGTCTAGATATTAGGTAATCTGCCCATGTTCAGTGATATTAAGCTGGAAATTTAAACCAAAGCCCTGCAAAGATTATAAGTGCAAGAACAAGAGAAAAATAGACTATTTATTCTCTTAGGATTTTATAAGAATCATAATTTGAAAGGTTAGAGGCAGTCAGAAATTGTATCACATTATTCTATGTATAAGAAGGACTGTGTTCTTCTTTTGTTGAGTAAACATGCATCACAAACAGAATAAATACACAGAGGAAGGCAGAGGAGTCAACAGTAGTTCTCGAGGAGTGCATAAATTATCTTTTTTTCTAAAGAGCTGCCCAGCCCACATCAGCAGAAGTATGACTCCTGGTGATTTGCATTAAAATAATGCAGAGAAACCTAAATAAACACACTAAATAGCATGCTGTTCCAGAGTAATATCTGCAGAAAGGAAATGGATTATGGTAAGTGTGCTTCCAATATCAAAGAGAATGAGAATCCCTAGATTCTGGAGTTTTCACATTATTTACTTTTTGTGCTATCCATACACATTTCCTTAGCAAATAATTCCTTGATTGATTTTCTAATTGTTGGAATGAGAGCTCCTTTTAATGGTGGACATCAGACCTGCAAAGTCTAGGACTCCAGTTTTCTTTTGTTGAAGTGCTGTCTGCTTATGTCCTGGCTTATGTGTTGGGCTCTGGTTAATTTACTCTGAAAAGGCTGCTGAGCTGAGCTGAGTAGATTTGCCAGTCAGAGAGGTGCCATTGAGGTCAAGATGTAAAAGAAAGTGTTCTTAGGATTCAATTTTTTTGACCCCAAGCTCTCTCTCTCTCTCTCTCTCTCTCTCTCTCTCTATATATATATATATATATATATATATATATATATATATATATATATATATATAAAATATTGATGACCCTCACTGTTACTCTTTAGGCCAGTTCAAAGAGGCTTGTAAATGAGCTTCTTGAAATTAAAAGCTTTAAACCTTTTTCTTTTACTTTGATGGAATGATATGCTTCCTCTTCTGTCTTAGGACCCTGAATACTTTGCTATGTTTCTCACTCTTAGGGAAGAATTTCTTGCCAGGGTTAATCTTCCTAAACTAAGAATTTCTAGTGTCATGATTTGGTTTTTCTTACTACTGTTTTGTGCAGTGATTCATTTATAGTGTCTTGATTTGGTTTTTCTTACTACTGTTTTGTGCAGGATTTCACTACCCAGCTCAGACTTGCAGTGATCCTCCTGTTTTTAGCTTCCCCAGGACTGGGATTAAGGCATGCACCATCACGCCCAGATTTGATCACTGGCTCAGTGCCCCCAGGGGTGGGCGCAGCCCAGCACACAGTGCCAGTAATCAAACCCCAGCTTCTGCGCTTGCCTAAACAGGAGCTTAGTCTGCTGAGCTATCTCACTGTCTCTTATTATCATAGCAGTGTTATAAGTGTAGTTACATGTAATTCATGATTTATGCAAAATTGTTTGTTTCTCTTTTATTAACAGTAAAAAAGAAAGTGTAGTAAGTTATTTCACTATATTAGTTTTTTATTTTTGAAATTAAATACCCCACAATTTACAAAAGGAGTTTAATTTAGCACATGATTTTTGTTATTTGTTCATTTTCACCTGGATCCAAGTCAAAAACTTTTTGATGGAAGGGTGTGGCAGCACAAGGATATCTAGTTTTGGATGCTGGGAAGCAGAGCGGAGAAACAGTTCCAGAGAAGAACAGGTGAGAAATGTTATTTAAAACCCAGGGTGGTACCACCAAGACTCACTCACTGTCACATTCCACCTCTTGCCAACATCATACACCACATTTATCTCCATAACTATAATTAATCTCTAAATGAAACAATATTCAAGTTCATAGATCCACTTAACATAATAAATCTATACTAGATGAAGTTTATAATGCAAATCCTTCCTATAAAATATGAAATTTTTAGAGGTGGCCAAATAGCTCAGCTGACTAAAGTGCCTGCAAACAGGCTCAGAGGCTGGGGTTTTGATTCCTGGGCCTGCCATGCTGGCCCCTCCAGTGGGGTTCACTGAGATTGTGATTCACCTTGGGCATGGTGGCCTGTACCTGTAATCTCAGAACTTGGGAGGCTGTAAGCAGGAGAAAGACTACAAGTCTGATCTAGTAGTGAGACCCTGGACACTCTGTAGACCCTTCCCTAAAATAAAGAAGAAAATAAATATTAAATTTTCAGCATCTTTCAATAGCACAAGGCTGGATCTATTCTAACATGTAAGGCAACTTCTTTGTTATAAACATCTGTCAAAATAAAATACAAAGTTATATAGTCTAAAGGCACAATGGAACAAGATAAACAATCTCATTTCAGACAGGAGGGATAAGTCAAGAGGAAAGAACTGGACCAAAACAAGCCTGAAATCCAGCAGAACAAACTTAAGTTCTACAGCTCTGATTCTAGCATTCAGGAGACATGGAGGTAAAGTTCAAGCTGCAAAGGACCCGGTGGCCCTACTACTGTAGCAACACCAGTTGTAGTGCTCGTAGATTTTCTCTTGAAAATTCAAAGCCTAAAGCTGGGGCCAATGAAATAGCTCGGTAGAATAAAGTGCTTGCTTGGCACCTGCAGGAGCCAGAGTTCAATCCCCAGTTCTGAAAAAAAAAAAAAAAAAAAAAAGCCTAAAGCTTTCCTTGGCAAATATTTTTGGCCTCTCCAACTTCTTGGGGTCTCCACTGCACCTGTGGCTTCAGTCCTATCATTTCATGCTCTTCTCTCCCAGGCTGTCCTTTTCTGATATCCTAGGCATTCCTTTAAATTCTAAGTATATTTTACTCACTTCCTTCTTATTTGGACAAAATAATCAACCTGCACAGCACAGTGAAATAAAAGGTTATTTTTACCTCATCAACTTTAGAGAATGTAGTCCAAAGTCATCTCTTCTGAGGTAGAAAAGGCAAGTTGAAGGTTGAAGGTTTTGGCAGAGGAAAGCTATTTATGTCATAATAGTTGAGAGAGAGAGAGAGAGAGAGAGAGAGAGAGAGAGAGAGAGAGAGAGTCCAAAGTCCCCTTTGAGACTCAAGACACACTCTTAATCAAGAGCCCCTGCAAAAGCCAAAGACAAAACTAAGTACTTGTGATATACATTGGTACAAGGAAAAGTGAGGAAATAAGGCTAAAGAAATGAATCAGACCAAAGAAAGTGCACATCCATGCAGGCTAAATATTAGTTCCATTTTCAGCACCTGAGGCAAGCTATGGAAAGATCTCAATTCTAAAGAGGTAGAATGGCCTTGCTGCTATGGGTCTGCTGGCTGAAGTCATTATGACCACTCTCTTGCATGTCACCTCTCACTTCCTTGGCTTACATTTGCAGGTATTCTTTTGTTTATGCCAATTCCAACTTCCTGGGTCTCCCCAGACCTTTTTGGCTTTATTCTCAAACTTCAGACATTGCTCTCTCAAGGGACAGTGCCTAGACTCTGAGACTGTCTTCTAAAATCCAGTAAAAAGTCTCCATGTTATCAAAAGTTTTGTCGTTTGTATGCTTGTGAAGTCAACATTGCCAGTTCAGAGAGGAGTCAGGCTTCCTTGGATCTTGACTGTAACAGCTTCTGAATTCTATGATAACTAAACACTGAGAAACTCTTTCCTTGAATGTGCTGCCTTTTTTGAGGGTCTTTCTTTTTATCAAATAAAGTCTTTTAATTTTGCAATTTTGAGACTTTGAAGGATAAGGTATTGCTTTGTTTTCCCGGTAATGGGGGTTGAACTTAAAGACCGAGTTGGTTTTTTTAAAGTACATTTTAAGGATTTTTTCAAAGTATGTTGTAAGGATTTGTTTTTCTTTTTGGTGGAATCAAGGATCGAACTCAGGCCCTTCCTTGCACTTGCCAGACAAGCACTTATACTACTGACCTATCTCCCTAGCCCCTAGATATTGCTGACTCTGAAATGCAAAGCATCTTTCTTGTAATGTGGAAGAAAAAATAATTTGTTTTCTTTACTATTTTCTTAACAACTGAGATTTCCTCAGCCCTGACCTTCCAATCTCCAACTTTATAGGAATTTCTTATATGGCCACCAGCAAAATCTTTCAAAATCTTTACACTGCTTTTTTGGTTCTGATTATGATGGTATTTATAGCTAAAAGCAGCCATAGTACCATTACACAGACTGAACATTGTGCCAATTTAAAATTTTCCCTGCCAGATTTATTACTTCACTGCCTTTAATCTCAGTCTCCAAAAAACTCTTGCAACATGGGCAAATATCAACTGATGTTTATAAAAATATACACAAATGTTTTGCTAAAGTATAATACATGTGTGTGCCAAACTTCAAAGGCACTCTAGTTCCTCAATGAAACTTCCTGAGTATGTCCTTAATAATGCACATATCTATCAGCTCTCTGCTTTTCTGAGCTCCAACCAATATTCTACAGTATCCATTACTTGCAACATTCTAGATAGTTCTACTTTATCTTCCTTCTCCAAACTTTCCCAAACTCTTCCCACAACTAAGTTCCAAAATCTTCTAAAGCATTTGGTCAGGTACAACATCAGCAATAATCAATTCTTTGCTGCTAAAATTTACAAGAGTCTTTCATTGCTGTTTAAAAGCACTCTTAACCCAGAATTTTTAAGACAGGTTTATTATGGCATAATTTTAGAGATTTAGTCCATATTTGTCTGGCTCTAAACCCCAGGTAGGGCATGATAAAAATATCAGGTGAAAAATCTCTGCTCACATCCTGGTGACAGAAAAGCATGGATAGAATGGAAGATTGATAGAGGGAGACTGACTCTTACAGTGACTCACTTCTTCTGACCAGGGCTCACTTCTTAAAAGCACATTTAGCTCTTCAGTTGTATAATCCATAGGTGGGTATAGTGCCCTCGCATTCCAAAGCCTTCCAAAAGCATAACCTCTGTGCAACTTAACCTTTTGAAAGACATAGTAGATCTAAACTATAGCAGGGCAGAAGACTCTGTGACTCTACAACTCTTGTGCTCTATATGCCAGTAAAATCATCATTACTTAAATATTAGATTCTGCTGTCAGCAGAAGTAATGGGCACACTCATTCTGACTATGCATGCATCAGATGCTCAGTGACTGGACTGATAAATACAGTGAACTGAATCCTGGTAAGCCAATTCCCTATGAGACCCTTCTTAAGAGGAAATCACAGGGACAATCTTCTCAAAAGAAAAGTTGACTGTTTTTAACCCTTGATTCTACAATAGGTAGAATCTTGCTGACTTCTGAGTTCTCCTTAAGGGATCTTTCCACTTTTCCCTGAACAAAATATTTGTGCTCTTATTAATAATTCTACTTTCATTAACAACCAAACATCTTTTCACCCCAACTTTAAAGTTAATTCTGTATGAAGTTATTTCTGTATAAAAATACATGTATATGAAATGTTTGCCTCTTGCTCTAATTTTAGTAGGGTATAAGTTTTCCTGGATCCTAATTCTTTTTTTTTTTTTTTTTTTTTTTTTTGGTGGAACCAGGGATTGAACGTGCTTGCCAGGGAAGCGCTTATTCCACAGAGCCATCTCCCTGGCCCCCTCTTGCTCTAATTTTACCCCGATTCTCAGTAAAAATCTTTTTAAAACCAGCCAGTAATATTCATACCACAACCCCCCAAATACCTGTTTTGAAAGTTCTTTCAACCCTGCCAGATTAACTAGTCAATTCTCCTAATATCTCTATGGTCCTTACCAAATCTTCTGTAGACATGTTCCAAAGGCTCCTGAATAAAATTCTTAAGCAGTCACATCAAGGACCCACTTCTGGTACCAAGTTCTGTATCATTCATCCTTCCCATCCCTGAGATACAATACCTAACACCAGCAACTTCATGTGGCTCGGGGATTTGCATATTTATGCAATCTATGGGAAACATCATGGTAGATGGTCATGGTTGAGCAAAGATGCTTACTTAATGGCTGCTGGGAAGGGAAGCAGAGGAACACTCGTAGAGAGCACCCAAGGTCACTTGTCCATGACCCAGCTTAGCACATCCAAACATCTGTTTTACTAGTCTTCTAAAGTGGACCAAATAGTTCAGCAGATTAAATCGCCTTGGTAGGTAGAAACAGTGACCTGGTAATCCCGGGCATGTTGTGCCAGCCACGCCCCTGGGACATCCTTAGACAAGTAATTAAGACTGGATGGGGAGTCCCCTCAGGGTTTATCTTGTAGTCCTGTACATTATTCTGTACATCCTTTGTCTGTGTCATCCATGTGGATGAGTCACGGCCAATGCTTGACCAGTTTGCTCTCTGTGAGAGCTTGAGAGAAAGTTTTCTCTCCATGTGACTCTCCCCAGGCACACTATAGAACTTCAATCTCTTTCCTCTGTGGCTTCATAATCTCCTTGTTCAGAAAATTTGGAGCTCACCTGAGTTTCATGATGTTACAGTACAGGTTCTCCTATGTCCTGAGTCTTCGCTGACCTTGAAAGGCTAAGGCCAAAATGTTGGCTGGCCTTGTGGCTCTTCTATTTCTCCAACTCTGATTTATGAACTTAGGTTGTTAACCATCCAGAAGAAAAGCTGATTAGTATCCTGCAGCATATGCCATTCACTTTGCCTTATCGGACTCAATTGATTTTAGTTGCTGTACTTTTCCTTTTGTATTTTTACTTTTTGGTTGTTATACTAGGGAGACTATATGATATTTACACATGTGTGCCTGGTTTATTTCACTTATGAGTATATGATCAAGTGGTATCCACTTCAGTATAAATGCTTCAAACTTATCATTCTTAATAGCTAAGTAATACTCCATTATACAGAAATACCACATCTTTTTCAACCATTCCTCATGTGATGGACGTCTTGGTTATTTCCAAGATTTTGCTATCACACGTTGCACAGCTATAAACATAGGAACATTTATATCACTATGATACTTTACTGACCACATAAGAAACATAAAGTACATGTGTTGGTACATAAGTATTGCTCTATCTAGGTCTTAACCATCCAGCAGAAAAGTATAAAAATGAAGTATACATCATGGGGCCATAATGTTAAACTGAGCTGTAAATGGCTATGGTTGACAACTTCTTTGAATAACTCACTCTTGTTGTGGAATGCTGGACTGTGTTGGATTGTGTTGTTGAATTCAAGCACCTAAGTTAGTTGAATGACAATGGAGTGCCCATCTTTGAGAGGTGTAGACAAAGGAAGGGTTGTAGAAAGAAAAAATCATGATGTGTGTGTATAGACAGTACAGTTGGGATAGATAATGCTGTGCTTCTACATAATCATATGAGAGGCAAGACTTGCACTAATGGTGCTTGGACAGGATATTATGTCAGCTTCTAGTACTATAGACAGCCACTGGGAAAACAACAAGGTAGAAAGTATTAATTATTGAATCTTTGATGAAATTTAGGTATAAAAAGTAAGATACGCAAACAGCTGCACTCTCTTAATTTACTGATAAGAGACATATGGTATAATAATGTCTGTAAGTATAATATCATGTATGTACCTTGTATGATACCAAAACATTATGAAAACAGTTTGCAATTTATCAAATCCATCTTGTCAAGGTATCTTAAAACTGTCTCATTGATATTTGTACTTCAATAAAACAAAAATTAGAAAAAAAGACTGGATGGGGAGGCATGCACCTGTAATCCCAGTTCTTAGCAAGCTGAACACAAGTGGATAACTATGAGTCCAATCTAAATAATGAGACCCTGTGGACTCCATCATAAAATACACACACACACACACACACACACACACATACACACTAGCCTGCTAGATATTTGTTGACCTAATGAAATTGATCTATGAGGATTGATAGTCAGATTTACCATTTTTGTGCTGTTTCTAATGAAACCATGAACTTATTCTAATTATGAGAAAAGATGAGACAAATCCAATAAATGGAGACTAGGAACTATGATGCTTAAATGACTATAAAGACCGATCAGATACTATACTCAGGAGTATGGGGATAAACCAGATATTAGAAAATGTGTACGTCACTCAATTGAATTAAACTATGAGTAATGAATTAGGTAAGTTAATTAACAATGTCAATTTAAAAAAAATTGGTTGTACAACTTCTTTTTCAAGGAAAATGCACACTGAAGTATTTGCACAACATTGGCAAGTTGTCTGATTTATTTTTAATAGTTTCACTAAAATAATAAGTATATGCACACTTAGGAGAATCGCAGACAATAATTTTAGAGCAGATTTAAAACTGATTTTCAGGAATATAAATGCTACAAACATAAAACATCATATAATGGTTATTTAAATTTTTAATATATATTATCTTTCTTAATATTTACAAATAAAATTTTAATAATGCATTTCATTTCTTTCATCACTTACTACATTTACTCAGGAAAAATGAAGTGTATGCAGATACATCTGATCTATGATAGTATATTTTATAATTTTTCAAATATCAATAAATTTAAAAGCCAAACACAATGAGATAATATAGCTTTTAAAAACAAATAATGACACCATCATTTACTATCACAACTGTTTTTATTTTCTGAATCACTACATAATCTACAGTTATTAATTATAGTTATGAAAAATTTGATTATTTTATATAATGGTTGCTATAATTTTAATTTTCTATATTATCTTAATCTTTTTATCTTAAATATTATGTCGGCTTTTAGTGCTATGGTCATCCACTAGGTAAATAATTATTGAATTTTTGATATAATTCAGCTATAAAAAAACCTTAAATATAATATCATGTATGCACCTTGTACAATACCAAAACGTTATGAAAACAGTTTGCAATGTATTAATTCATCGACTCTGTATGATTAAGGTGTTTTGAAACTGTCTGATTGACATTTGTATTTTAATAAAATAAAAATAAATGGAAAAAAAATATATGCCTAACTAAACTATTTAATAGTGTAAGATATACTTAGTGATTCTCCTACAGGTGGACATTTCAGAGCAGTGCTCCTCTAAGCATATTGCATTGTTTGCTCATTTTGATAGACTGAGTACTGATTCCCAGACATCCATGAAGTTTTTAAGTACATCTAGGTTTTTTTCCAAGCTTTTTAAAGTTCCCTGTAGGAAGTCAATTTTGTCCCTAAGTCCTTTGCCTTAATAATTCCTACACAGTTAACAATAATTGCTTTTTGAACACTACGTTTGTGTGCATTCACATCTGATGGATTATTTCTTTAGGATAAATTCTCAGGAATGCTATTCTTCAGTCAACGTATATAAACATGTCATAGGTTTAAAGTGTTGTGGCAATTTCTATGCGTACTCAGAATTTTTCATGAAACATCACAAAAAACAAGCTAATTAAGATTTGGTTTGCATGATATATTTATTATCCTAACACAATTGAAAGTAAATTTATATATGTGAGATGTGGAACAGTTGGATTATAGGAGTTAAGAAACAGGCAGTGCATGACTAGAAACTGTGTTGACAATAGCTAGGGTTTCTCATTTGCAGTACAAGAAACTTTATTCACGAAGCACAGACAGAGCAATAGGTACAAACACAATGTAAGCAGCATAAGAGGTAATCAAAAATACTTTCCATTTATATTGGTTTTCAGTTTAGTATAGACAGTATCAAAACTACATCGATAATGATGCCTACAAGCCAATGATGGTTTCATCTTCTATGGTAATCTGGATTATAGCTTGAAAAAGAATGGAATAATGTCACCCAGACTGGGTCACAGATCCCCAGGGCACCATTGACATTCTGCATTTTTCCAGGGAGTGTACACTCATTAAGACCTGAAATGCTGTTTTCTGCTCTCAAGCCACTATCAATCTTCATGGAAGTTTCTTAGCCCATTAAGATGCAGCTCATAGACATACAGTATGTTCTGTGAGTGACAAATGGGTCCATGATGACAAACTTGAAGACCTCTTCTTGTAGCTAATCTTCTTAGCCAGTTAATCATGCAATGCTTCCAGTTAACAAACTCTTTTAATTTAGAGTGGTGTAATGAAGCTTACTGTGTTCATTGATTTTCAGATCCCTAAGTTCTCTCAGGTGTTTTCATTCATTTCAGAAAATTCAAAGGCATCTTCAAACTCCATCTCTCCTCTCTTACCTTCAGCTCAAAATCATACTGAGTTAAGGTTTATAGTCACTGTATTTCACAAAAATGGGTTTCACACTGAATTAAACTTGAAAGGAAATATATTTTAAAAGGGAAAAAATCCCCATGTTTAGGATTTGTGCATATATATCTATGTATCTATATCTATCTATATCTATCTATCTATCTATCTATCTATCTATCTATCTATCTATCTATCTATCTATCTATCTATCTATCTAGTGAGCTATATGTTTAAACTATGCATATTTATGCAAAGAAATGTTTATGTATGCACATATTTATGTTTCTGTGTATACATATTGGCATAAAGGACATTATGTATATCATGCAATTCAGTAGTTAAAGAAAAATCTCAGAATTAAGCCATGATTTGATCCACTAAAAGGAAAAAAATGAGTTCTGCAATTTAATAGCATTAATTTCTACTTACAAATTTTGGTTTCTTTAATTTCAGATAGCTTCTTTTTCTTGCAAGTTTAATTTCAAGTAACTTTATATCTGAGAATTCTTCAAACTTTAGACAAATAACCTGGCATGGAAGGTTACATCTCAGAAACCTTGCAGTATAACTTTTATTGTTTGGATAATATCCTAGGAAAGTAAAGGAAAAATATTTAACTACTAGAGTGATTACATTTTAGAACACAATTTGGTTATAGTTCACCAGATATGAAGTCTGATTCTGTTTCTAATTAGTTTTTTAAGATTAAATCACCTGTGTGATCATTAAATAATTCCTCCCTTTCTTTTTGTGTTTTAGGCCACTCATGCAACACTTGCCCTCCTTGTCAAAGTTTTGCACGAATAGGATGGTGGAGAGGGCAAACAGTGCTTCTCTAAGCATATTACATTGTTTGCTTATTTTGATAGACTGAATACTGATTCCCAGGCATCCATGAAGTCTTTAAGTACATTGAGGGTTTTTTTTCCAAGCTTTTTAAAGTTCCCTTTAGGGAGTCAATTTTGTCCCTAAGTCCTTTGCCTTCACAGAAGCTTACCTCCTTGAGTTCTCCCGTGTTTTGCAATTTGTTTTTCAAATATGATTGAAAGAAAACCAGATAATGGATAGAATCAGTCGAAACCTTGAATTTTACATTTCCTGGTTTGGAATTCAGCTCATCTCCTTACCAGTGTAAGCCTATCTGGGACTCATGATATCATGGTAGCAATTACTGCAGGTTGCCTGTAACATGACACTGAAAATTCTTATGTGTGTTTTGTTTAGCATGGAGAACAGGCATCCACATTAGCACCTGAATGTGTGACTAACGTAGCTATTCTACTTTGTCCTGATCATGCAGTGTTCAAGCATGCACACTTGTCAGCCGCTTTCTCTTTCTCTGGAAATAAACAGAATGAGATAAAAGACAAAGATCAACTGCAACAGTGTTTGAAAACCGATTCTATTTTACTTCAAGACTTGAAATCAATATAGATGTAAAAAAACAAGGCAGAATACTTAATTTACCTTTTATAAAACTGTTAAGGTTTTATAAATCTTAACAGTGTACTAGCTTTAGAACTACATTTGATTAAAAGGTTCCTTGTGTCGCTGGCAGTTTGTACACCAAGCACTTCTAGTCGTGTTAACCTATTTCTTGCATTCACTGAGACATAGCAGAAGCAGGACGACTCCGAGGTTGCAATGCACAACTTCTTTGGCATGTATCCAAGAGCCACAATAAGCCCTTTTGTATAAGTTGCTTTTTAAACATGAGGAAAATATTCAGATAAACTGGTAGCTTCTGATATACTCACTTTTAGTCAGCCCATAAAGGGTAATATGCTTTTTTTTATATGTTACCATTTTAGTATATATTAAATCTCATAGCACAGCATTAGTATATCTTTTGCATTAAATTTTTAAGAAAAAATTCGAGTCCACCAACAAAGTATACCTGCTTCACGAAAAGAACATCTTCTATAAATATTCTAATATCAAATTCATTGAGACATCATGAGATTTATATGAGTTACCTTTGGTCTCTGTATCCTTACAAGAGGGGCTCAGATCAGTTGGCAGAAGCTTCTGGACATTTATTAATATAGAGACCTGCTGCGTGGGTCACCTTGGTCAAAATATCCACTGAGATTGCTGTCCATGCACGGTGAATATCTTGCCTAAGACCAGGGAGCGGAGGATGTGATCTGTGATCCTACAGGGTCCCCCACAGATGAAAGTCTGCTGGTGATAAATAGCAACAACACGCGCCACATGAAAGCTTTTCTTTTCCTGGAGTGTACGTAGAATTTTTGGCAAATTCAGTTCATAGTATTTTATATTTACCCACATGGTCACCATTTTTGAACTTGTATATTCCTTTCTGTGGACCTGAACTGCCATCTTGGGTCATTTATCCCCAGCCTGAAGAAATTTCTTTACTATTTCTTAAAATTTCGACTTACCAATAACACATTATGCTGATTTGTAAAAGATTCAAGTCAACAACTTCTGACACTGCCAGACACACAGAAAACCCAATACCATTATGGACTACTACACTATTTGGAAATATTTTGCTGAATTCACATACTTATAATATTTAATTGACAAAACTAAACAGAAAAGGGGATACAAATAAATGAACATTTTGTATCTGTATATTCAAAATAGTTCAATAAATGTAGTTATATTCTCTTAATTCAGCAAATAGAGGGGCCTATTCTAATAGTGTTTGTAAATAGAATATCATGTCTGCATCTTGTACAATTAAGCACTAAGAAAACAATATGTAATGTATTAATTATTGAAACTGCCTTACTAATTTGATTTGAAACAGTCTCATTGCTATTTGTTTCTCAATAAAATTATGGAAAAAAAGAACCACTGGAGTTTTGAAGACAAGGAAATGACTTCTGAGAGGAAAACAAAATTACATACGGTTATATTTCCAATGAAAGTATCCTTTAGAAATGAAAGTGAAATGATGACATTTTCACCTATAAACTAAAAGGGTAATATTCTTAAGAATCATCTAGCTGTATTTCCTGAAAAGCTGCTCCAAGTGGAAATCAGTAATAAAGCATAGAAGAAAGGGCTAACAGCATAGTGGTGTAAAGTGACTTTACAGAAAGAGCGAGCAGATAAAGAACACTAATTCATCCAATCAAGGAACAGAGGAAAAGGTCAGGTGTGACAGTTTCGTATATGATCCTTCTGGGGTTATGCCCCCCCTTTTTTTTGGCTCCTCAGCATTTAATTAAAAACATTTTTCTAAACTGCAGCTTGCAGCTGAGCCAGTGTCATCTGCCACTTTCCAGGTGATTCACTGTAATTATAAGGGTTTTACGGTATCAGGTGCAAGCTCTAGTACACGGAAGGGTCTACATTCTACCGCACAGGATCCTCCAGTGAACAATCTGTTCCCAACCGTGAGCCTCTTGGCTTCTGCCAAACTGTGAATGTGTGATTAGAGCCATAATTCAACATTCACTCTTTTGTCTTTTAGAAGTTGTGTGAATAATCCTAAGATCACCTTTTAGAACTGAGGTGCAGCAGCTGCTCTGCCGTTATGTACGCATATGTATGAAGTCTCCCAGGGCACATACCTCCGGATTCCCACTGTTCGGAGTCCCTCCCAGATACCCCTTTATAGAATGAGCAGTTAACAAGTTGATGACTTGCACATAGCAGAACATAGTTATTTAATCTCTCGCAGATGTTGTCTCTCTTAGCAAAATGATATGCAGTTATCTGTAAAAAATCTTGGTGTCTCATCAATAATGTGCAGCTCTTTTTCCTATATCTTAGCCACATTCATTTTAATTTTTAAACATTTTATCAGATTTTGTTGGTATATTCTAGATATACACAGTGATAACATTCATCATAGAGAATTTGTACCTGTACATGTTGTGTTGTTGTTTTTTCTCCATTCTCCTACCTTCCCTCTTCATTTACAAAAGATTGGTGTCCACTGTTTATTACTTTTCTCAATTTCAAAGATGTTTCCCTTCTTCCATTCCCTCAATCCCTCTTCCCCAGCCCACGTGAAAATTTTCTTCCTCTTTCACATATATCTTTTATTCATTTTGGTCCTTATTTATTTTAAACTTTTGTTTTGCTTTTTATTGAGGTGTGAAAAAGTTGAGGTCTAGTTAAAGTTCCTCATGATGAAGGTCAGGCTCAGTCATAAAATCTACATGTTTATATTTAAACAGTGTAGCCAAAATGTAATTTAAATTCTTCCTTCGGCTTAATGGATATCATTTATTCAGCATAAAATCTTTATACAGTATCTTTCACATATTAATAAATGTAATGGGGCTAGGGAGATAGCTCAGCAGTCTAAGCACCTGCCTGGTAAGCACAAGGACTGAGATTCTATCCCGTGTGCTGGCCCTGGAGCCCCACTTGGTCAAAACCAGGTGTGGTGGCCTATGCCTGTAATCCTAGTGCTAGAGAGGCTGAAACAGGAGTATTACCATGAGTTTGAACTGTACAGCAGGACCTTGTAACAAATGAATAAATAAATAATAAAAAGTTAAAAGAATAAATGTACATTAAGTCTTGATAAAAATAAAAATTAAACATATATTGTGTTCGTTCAAACAAAGAATATTGTCCCCACTTTATCATGGAATGGACTGATGAAGTGTACCCAGTGACAACAACTGATCCTATTTTGGTGGGAAAAAGCCCAACAAATTCAAAAGAATACTGATCTGCTGGTAATGACAAACCTAAATTTGATTTACAAGTGAAACACTATAGTACAATTTGTAGTGAAAAAATATATATGTATATACAAAATAGCATAGATATATAGCTACTTTCCCTTAGTTCAATGAGAGGAAAGTTTTGAAATAATAGTGCTTAAATAAGATATTATGTCTGCATCTTATACTATTAATAACTACTATGAAGTCAACAACATGCAATGTATTACTGCAACTGTCCTACTAACCTGTTTTGAAACTGTCTCATTGCTATTTCTTTCACAATAAAATTAATATAAAAATAAAAAGAGATTATGAGAAGGTAATTTTGAGCTTTTTTTTCCTTTCAAAAGTATCTTTTTCCATGAGAAACAGTAAAGAATGAATGATTCTTATGTGAATATGAGTTTGTTAAATTGACTAAATAATGTAGTTTTGCAGATTTTAAAATCAGTAGGCTACTGTAATTATATGGAATTGGAAAAGCATCAGAAGAGTAGAAGAAAATTTCCTAATGTTCCAAAGAGAATGGATGAATAATCCTAGAAATCAAGTGTCTAACTAACTGTCATTTAGAGGGTAGAGTTAAGAAAATGCTCAGGAGTAGTGTAAGCTCTCTTTTCAAGCACATTAACTTACCTTTCAGTGAAAAAAAAAATAGTATTATTGGGCAAATGAAACTTGTTCACATACTTCATATAACATTCCAAAATAATTGCTGAGTTCTTTGGAATTTTATTCTCTTTTCAGTGCCCATGACTAAAACTAATTCCTTAATTCTGACAAATAGTTTCTGAAATTTAACTTCATATTAAGTACTATGCCAAATGCTGCAGGGTTTATAAACACAGAAAAATATATTCTGTTTGTTTTCAATGAGCTTAATAGAATTTCAGTATGTGTATCTGTAGCTCTATCCATATTATTTGCATCTAATTTTTAAAATAAATATTTGTCCACACAAAATGTTAACAATTAATGAATATTTGTAGTAAAGTTCATTTTAGCCCATCCATTTGTTGTTTTAAGGGTGCTAAGTATTGAAAATAAGAAGAAACATAACTCTGTCATTCTTTTATAGACAAATAATGCAAGCATGGAGTACTATATGTGCTCTAGAGAGGAGTGTAGAAAGATCCATGAGAAAGTATAGACTATGCATGTTAGAGTCCAAACAATAATTAATGAAATAAAGATAAATAATTTTATGTATTTTAATTTTTTTTTTTTTTTTTTTTTTTTTTTTGCAGAACTCAGGATTGAATTCAGGCCCTTGCACTTGCCAGGGAAGCATTTATTCTCCTGAGCCATCTCTGCAGACCTTTTTTAATTTAATGTACGTAAATATATTGGCTATATTAGTTTATACATTTCATATTTATATAATTTAAGCTTATATAGTGTACATGGTCTATAGTTTGGAACTGCAATGTCTTCTAAAGGTCCATGTTCCTAAGGTTTGAGCCTTTGTTCATTGCACTGTTGGGAAATTGCAGGTTTTTTAAGAGGTGAAGGCTTGTTAGAGGAAATTAAGTCACCGACATGATTTTGAAGGGAATACCAAGATCTTGGCCTCCCTCCTTCTTCTGTCTCTGTCCCTGCCTCTGCCTCAGGGTCTGTGTCTCTGTCTCTCTTTGTCTGCATGCCTCTGTCTGTGACTCTGTCTCTCTCTGTGTTTCTGTCTGTTTCTCTCTCTCTCTTTCTCTCTTTCTGTATTTCTCTCCTTAACTATATGTCTCTCCTTCCTTCCTGGAAATTATGAGATAAATAATTCCTATAACATGTTTCTTGCATAATGTACTGCTTGGCTACAAGCCCAATGGCAGCTGGGTAGCCAACTATGAACTGAAACCTCCAAAGCTGTGAACCAGCATAAACCTTTCCTCTTTTTAAGTAAATTAACTCAGGAATTTCTTATAGGAACAGAAAACTGACTAATATGTGTACATTATTAAATATATTTAACTTAATCTGAATATAAATTACATTTATAATTCATGTTTCAAATGGTAATGTACATACCTGCCATAAATTTTAGATGACTAAAAACAATCCATTTTTCTACTTATTCAGACAGTGCTTACTGATTCTAAAGCATAAGTGATGATAAAATAAGTATATTTCCTTCTTTCTTTTAACACTGCATTAGTTATTTTATTTTTATTTGGATTTATTTTGCTTATATTATTAATTATATGTGCATGATTATGGAATGTTATTTCAGATTTAGCCCTTTTGTATCCTACCATAAAAAAGTGAAGTGATCAAAGTTATTTATGTTCTCTTTCTCTAATTTTTCCCTTCTAGTGAGCATAATTATATTATTTCCACAGTGTCTTTCTAAAGCTGAATTTTTTCAAAGCTTAAAATGGCCAGTTTATCTTCAATTCTCTGATTATCTTTTGCTTCACTAATTTCTCTAGTTTCTTCAAGCATAGCTTTTATACAAAAGTCCTACCATTTGAATACATTTGAGTGTAACTTTTGTACTGGAATGATCATATGGAGGATGAGAAAATGTCGATTCTAGCTTTCACACCCTCAGAGCTTTATAGATATGGCTCCACCATCTTTTATCATCTATTAAGGAAAGTCTGATCTAGACCATTCCTAGTTCCTTCCTACTGATGAAATTCTTTTGTGTCTGGCTTGATACCCAAATGATTTTTTCTTTAACCTAAAAATTCATCATATTTACCAAGACATAAAGAAATTTCCAAATCTATACCCTCTGACATTGTTTTTAGGTCTGAAAACTTTTCTTGATTTGTGCATTTGAAAAAGTTTTATTCAATTAGCTAAACTCATCTTTGGGGATATCAGCTATTCATCTGCTAAAACATTTTGTCTTTTGGATGATTTTTTTCTGTCTTCATTTTATTTTTGTGTATCACTTATCTTTAATAACTTTGATTTCAATTTCATATTGATTTTTTAAAGTTATTTTTGTCCCTTTTTGTTAAAGGAAGGCCAGTTGTCACTTTTATTGCTTCCAGTGTGGCTTTTGCTTTATGATAATTTGATTTCTTCCTTTGCAGTTCTTCCTGAAGTTTGGTTTGGCAGGATGCTCATGGGTCTTGAAATTAAGGCATCTGGTTTATGGTAGATTGACAATTTTAGATGATAATTTGATGAAAGAGATCTTCCAAAGGGCTTTGAGAAAAATAACTTGTACAAAGAAATGCCAAAATCTGCTCATACCATAGCAGGGAATTATATTAACAATCATGTGGGAGAATGGCCCACTTAATGTACAGCACTCCTTTTGATCAGCAACCCCACAGTTTATAAAACAGGATGATGAAGAAGGGCTGGAGATTATGTAAGCATCCAACAGCAAGGACTTCCATTCTCCAAAGGTGACTTGGCTACTTTCAAAACTAAGCATCACATTTTGTACTGCGTGACCAACTTTCATCTCTATTGTCACCCTATACATAGAAGGACCAACTAACCTACAATTGGACTCATTACTCTGGAACCTATTCATCATGGCAGGATCAATGTTTTGTTCTTTCTATAGAAAGCATATAACTTGATTTAGAATTAGCTTCAATACCAACCATGTTATTTTTAGTAATATAGGCTATAATTAAATTCAGTGTATTACCTCAGTCCCAGAAACAGAATTTTTTTTTCAGTAAAAGAATAAAATCAACGACATTCTAATAAGAGGCAAAACAATCTTCTATTGCATTCCAAGTAGGTCAGATACTCTGTATTACTAGCCATGAAGGACTCACTTGGAAGTAGCAATGGTTTCACATTACTGAAGCTAATTGGGTTAGTTTGATTTTAAATGTTACCCAAAGGCTCATGTTTTGAAAATTCAGTCCTCTATTGATGGTGCTGTTACAATGTGGAGGTCTCTTTAAGAGGTGGAGCCTAGGGAAATGGGGTTAGTTCATTGGAAGTGTGCCTTTGTTGGAGATTAGGGTATCCAGGACCCCATTCCTCTATTCTTTCTCTTTGTGTCCTGGCCAATAAGAGATGAGCATTGGTCACCGTGTGCCTTAGTTACTTTCTTGTTGCTGGGGCAAAATACCAACACAAACAAGTTAAGAGAGGATAGGTTTCTTTTGGCTTGTAGGTTGTGAAGGTTTTACTCCATAAATTGTTTGGTACCAAGACAGGGTAGCCTAACAGAAAATAATGGCGAAAATAGACAATTTATGGCATGAGAGGCAGGAAGCAGAGAGAAATTGTCATGGTTTGGGTTTCTGGAAAAATAACACTATAATACAATACTGGTCACATTTTATAAGATTATTTTATAATTACCCAAAGAATCATGTAGGAAGAGTGCATGAAATCTGCCCACCACTAAAGACCAAAGAATCCAGCTGAGGGCCCGGATCCTAATATCCTGTATGAGTCTAGCTGAAAATCTAGAGGCCAAAACAATGCCTCTTACAAATCAAATTGGAAGTTTTGAGCTCAAGACAACGTCTCATGCAGGCCCACTTCATGGATGTATGCTGGAAAGGCCAAAAGGTTAGTGGTGGAAGCTAGGAAGTTTGTGCTAGCAGGACAAAGAATTTGTGTTAGCAGGCTGAGGAATCTGAACAGGAGCTAGGAAGCAATGCTCAAGGTAGGCACCAGAGCTTCCCCAAAGCACCACAGCCATCCTCAGCACCAATGAGGTCCTGAGTTCCCCCACAATGAGGAAATTGAAGTTTCCATCAGGAAAGCTTACCCGTGAAGCTGAGCAGTGCACCATCTTCACCTCTGGAGCCAGGAAGTACTGCTCAAGATGAGAACCACAGCTTCCATAAAATGAACCACAGCTATTCTTGGCAACAACAAAGTTCTCAAGGCCCTTCACTGACGAGAAGAACCAAGTTAATCAGTAAAGCCGGAATGACAAGGTCCTCCAGCACAGCAGCCCAGGAGAACTGGTAACTTCCAACAGCTCCAACGACTTCTCCAAACAGCATCAGTAACAACAAGTTGACAGCTTCTCCTCTTCGGCTTCTCATGCTGCTGGCAACGACCCTCCCACACCCAGAACCTTGCTAGTGCAAGGCAGCTGTGTGTAACAAATTGACCACATTAGAAATCCATTACAGGGACCAGCCCTGCAGTCTGCATGCACTGTACCAGGCTCTTACAACCAGGCTTCACTTCCCAACATTACAGTCAACTATCAACTTACCAGGGGCCCAGTCCAATGAGGAGAATCAGAAACACACGATTCAGTCACCTCTCCTAAATCCCCACCCTTGAAGGTGTGAGGAGTGGGGAAAGATTTTCGATGAAAACCATACCACCTATCTCTGGGTCAGTCGTTGGCAGTAGACTGGAACTGTAAGCCAAAGTAAAACTTTTTCCTTTTATTCAATTGTTTATCTTAGAGATGGCACAGCACAGAAAGCAGATAGACGTAGTGATTCTGCTGCATCTCTTCAGTGGGTGAGTAAGCATTGTTTTATCCAGGATTTCACCATATTCTACTTTTCTGACCCTGATACAAAGATGCAGAGACACACAAATGTTGAACTTCTACGGGTAACAGAGAGAAGCTGCCACTTGCTTGAAAATATTTGTGTCTACTAGAATCATTTTGAAATCCCCTCTACATTGTAGTGATTCCTACCATATAACCCACGTTTTCTTGATGTAGAAACTGGATCACTTACATGTGCAGTGGGTGTGTGGTTGGAGTTAAAGCATGTATACTAAATTCTACCTAAGAGATGTTCCTTTTAGGGTTTCATTTTGAAGAAAATCCATGTAAGAGGTGAATCATTGTTTTATCAGCAATGCACTGGACCATGCTAGGGAGACAGAAGCCTTGGAGGCAGTGCTAACTGTGATCCTGTAAGGAATGGTTCATTCAGTGTCTTGGCTTCGCATGTAGTATCCGTTCTGAGTACACAACCATATCAGTAGTAAAAAATCTCTTGCCTGGAAGCCAATAGTGGTGTGGTTTCCATACTGTTCTTTTTTTCTATAGCCTGTGAATTGAATTCTCAATCTCTCAGACCCTGAGGATTTTGAGAGAAATCGAAAAAGGTGTAATAAGTTCTTTTTTTGTCTCAACTTGTAAGAGTAGGTTTTGGTGTTTGTAACTAAAAATACTGACTGCTTCACCCAGGAATGTCAGGTTTTAACAAGTTCCCCAGGTGATTCTTATATGTAGCTGGTACAATATGGGTACAGGTACTTGGGGAATATCTTTGAGGTTTTATTAATCTTAAAAAAAGAGAGAGATACAGAGTTGGAAAAATATAAAGCCTAAAATGCTATATTTCTTGTCCAGTAAGTCATACTTGAAGAAAATGAAGAGACGATGATGTAAGTTATTCTTCAAACTTTTTATTTGCGTTTTATAGTTTAAGTACTATAAGGAGATTGAATGAAGTAAACTATGTTATACCACTAACTACTTAATTCCTCTGACTTCCCATTGCATTTATGTTAAAATGTAAATTACTTTTATAGCTGCGGGCGGTAGAGTTTGCCTGTTTCTTTTAGTATATCATTTACTACTGTCAACTTTACTTGCTACTTTCCAATCATAATGGTCCTTTTCACACTACTTTCTAATCCACTATCTTTATATTTATCTTGCCCTGTAGTTGAACACTTTTTCCTAAAACCTTCAAATTCTTGTACCCTTTTTAATGTCTTGATTTGGATTAAAATATCAAGAGATTAGCTGTCTTTTGTTGAGTTTAAAAAAGCTTCCTTGGAACAAGTGGCATTTAAATGGAAGAAAAAGAATGAATAGATGATGGACCAATGAGGTAAAAGAGCAGGAATAATCTAGCCAGAGGGAAGAAAGCAAAGATGTTAGTTTGTTTCTGAAGCCAAATGCAATGCACTGAAGTCACAGTGTCAGGGCGAAGCGGGAACTGAGCTGGATCTTTGGAAGCCACAGTCAAACCATGTTAACCACAGGTAAATTACTTTAGATATGAGAGAAAAGCAGGTGTCTCAGTCACTTTGCTGCCGCTGAGGTACAGTGCCTGATTTCTGCAACTTCAAGGCAGAGATGTTGATGTCACTTATGGTTTCCACTGGGTTCAGTCTCTAATCAATCGGCTCCAAAGTAAGAATGGCATGGTGTAAAGGCAGCTTGAGGGAGGATGGATGCTGACTCCAGGGCAGCCTGGGAAGAGTTCAGATGGAAAAATAGACCTTCCAGGCCACCTCCCACCTCTCCTCCCATTGTGCTCCCTCCATTGGTGTCCTAGCCCACATTCATCTACTGAGCCATCAGTGGATGGATACACAGATGCATGTGGCAGGCCCTCATCCAATTACCTTCCAAACACAGGAGAGTTTGGGGGAATATTTTAGATTTAAAGTATATCACTGAGCCACAAGCAAATAAGATGAGGAAAAGACAAAAGATCATGATCGTTCATAGAAAATCTTGTATGGTACTAATTATAAAGTTTAGATACACCAGGAGACAAAATGTGTTGTTGTAACTCAGATAAATTGGGCTACTGTGTTATTGTCCAAAATCTGTCTAGAAGGCTTGGTATATTATATGTGCAACTGCTCTTTCAGAATGGCTCTAGCAGAAGATCTTTTAATGCAACTGTTTTTGAAAGGAACAAGCAAACAAAAACAAAACCTGCATGCAATTCTTCAGCATATGTCTCATTTCAGTGGGTTGGAATATCTTGTAAACAGAATTAGAATTTCAGGCCACCCTAGAAGAATGTAAGTGAGCATTTCCAGTGGGAGAAAATAAAGGAATAAAAAGAAAATTCATTCTAAAAGGATATTTAAAATTCAGCTAGTTATCATTTCAGCAACCTTTAATGCACTTACCACATGTGTAGGAAGAGTGTGTCTGAAGGTCATTGCAGTCTGAGAAATAAAGCGCTTGTACTGAGGGCTATTGGCTTTCTATTTAAAATCTCAGTTTTTGGCAACCCAATTTTTTTTCACATGCATTCTCTTTGTTTTGTTCAGTTCAAGCAATTCAGCTTGAATTTGGTAAATAATTTAAGAATCTGCACTCAAACCACTGGAACACATTGTTTCTAAGTCATCAACAACATTTTCTCTTTTCAAAATGACCAAAACAGTCTCAGATCCCTGTCCTCATTCTTAATGAATTTTTGAGCACCTCCAGTTCAAAATGGCTGATGCAGTATAAGAGATCATATCCTCTCCATCCCAGAAACCCAGTGAAATGACAGGAAAAAATTTAAAACCTGAAAGCTCACAGCATTATTTATGGTCCCAGGATGCTGTCCATGACATAAAGCACAATATTCTGTAATTGAATACATGATAAACATAATCACAAAACATTTCAACATAAAAAATAGGTGAGAGAGGATGACAATGAAATAGTTTTCTCCAAAACTTATATTACAATATTTTTTTTTGTGGAACGAGGAGTTACAATTAATGCATTACATATTGTTGTCTTCATATTCATGGTACAAGATGCAGACATGATATTCTGTCTAAATACTCTTAGTACAAATCTTTCTTCTCAGTGAATTAAGAGGAAGTAGCTATATATCTATTCTATTTTGTATATACAGATACAAAATGGTTCTTCATGTGTATTCCCTTTTTTGTTTAGTTTTGTCAGATATGGGTATTCCATTGCCATTTAAATATTGTAGATGCATGAATTTAGCAAAATAATCCAATATAGTCCGGTAGTCCATACTAGTAGTGGGTTATCCATAGGACTGACAATGTCAGAAGTTGTTGACTTGAGACTTTTATAGCTTAGCGTAATAATATGTTTTCTTTTTATACTTCAGTTTTATACTTTTCTGCTGGATGGTTAAGACCAAGATAAAGCAAGACCTATATAACAAGAAACATAACTTTTGTATTGGAGAAGGTCCTATTAATCAGTTTTGAAACTGTCTCATTGATACTTGTTTCTCAATAAAATTAATTTTTTTTTAAAAAAGCAAAACCATTGCAGTTAGCAATGCAGGCTGGGAAGTTGGGCTATAGAAAACCTGGAAATGCTATCGAAATTAAAGGACTCAGACACAGTATATGTGGACCAGGATTTTTCACCTCTGCTGACTATGGAGTTTTTAATACTGTGTGCAGTCTATCTAGACCTTTCATAAGACCAGCAAACAAGAGACAGCAATTCCAAATAAAATATCAGACCACTACACAGGAGAAGGAATATCTCCTCCCAGAAAAATAAGACTTAAATCTGCCCAACATCTCATTGCAAGTTCTGTAATCAAAGTCTTGACATCGCTGGGGAAACAGTGTTTTGTTTTGTTTTGTTTTGTTTTCCCTATCCACTTTAGATCTCAAGTTCATAGAGTTGCCTTAATCAAAATCTTTCAGTTGGGCTCAGCTGATAAGAAATGTAAGTGGGATTTATAGAATGGAAGGTAATGAGGTCAGGGACTTATTTTCCTTCCTTCTCTCTGGATCCTGAAAAAGGTAGTCTTTCTTTGCCCCTTTAGAATGTTAAAGGTAAATGTCCTGCAGCTTATTGAAGCCACTTAACCTTTGTTGGCTTCTTAAAAACCCCTTTGCCTCTTTGTAGGTTGTGCCTTTATTAAACTCTGTTCAATCACCCACCAGGAGAGGTTCTCAGGACCCTGATCAACGGCTGCCTCACAAGGGCTCTCACCTTATGCTTCCTTAATTAAGGACTCCTGGGAAATTAAACTCTATCCTGGTTGCTTCTTCTTTCTGAGGAAGCCTGTTGTCTCTATGTATACATAACTCACATTGCCTTTATTTCTTGATTATCTTTTTTCAAAAACTCAACTAATTCCTTTTAAATTTATCATTTTATTATTTTTATTTGATTAAGTATTGATTTTACTATTTGTTCGCTCACGCAATTGTTTTTCTATTGCTGATATGGCTCACTGCATTTTGTAGCTTTCTTCTTTACTATGTAAGGACTTTAGATAATAAAGTATGTAAAGTACTAGGATAATAAGTCACATAGGATAATAAGCATCCTAAGAGTTACCTAGATACTGTTTATAAGTTTTCTCCTACATTATTTTCTCTCATCATTTATTTATTGACTGGTTTGTATTTCATTGATTCATTTACAGCACAATGAAGCATTTCAAAATTATTAAGAGATTCCAAGCAAATATTTTTATTGTTAATATTTAGGCTAATTTTAATTCAATCACACAACATTACCTGAAGACTAGCTGTTCTTTGAAATTTTTTGAAACAGACAAAGGATTTACAGAGTAAGGTACAGAATTACAAGATAAACCCTGAGGGTACTTCACTGACTTCATCAGAAACAAGAGCTACATCTTTTGGTATATATGTCTTTCTCTATCTCAGTCTTAACCATCCAGCAGAAAAGTACAGAGATGAGGTATATAACGTGGGGCCATAACAATTGGTTGAGCTATAAATGGCTACAGTCAACAACTTCTTCAGATAACTCACTATTATTGTGGAATGCTGGACTGTTGTATTGTGTCACTGAGTTCAGGCACCTAAATTGGTTTTATGACAATTGAGTGCCCATTGTTGACAGGTCTAGACAAAAAAAGGGGTATACAAAGGAAGAATCATAATGTGTTTGTATAAACAGTACAGTTAGGATAAATATGCCGTGCTTCTGCATAATTCTATGAGAAGCAAGATTTGCACTAATAGTGATTGGGCAAGATAGTATGTTGGCTTCTAGTACTATGGACAAACACTGGGAAAATAACAAGGTAGAAATAATTATTGAATCTGTGATATAATTCAGGTATAAAAATAAGAGAAGTAGACAGCTACACTCTTAATTCACTGATTAGAGACACCTGCTATAATAATGTCTGTAAGTGTAATATCATGTATGCACCTTGTATGATACCAAAACATTATGAGAACAGTTTGCAATCTATTAATTTTTTGAATCTGTCCTGTTAATTTGTCTTGAAACTGTCTCATTACTATTTGTTCTTCAATAAAATAAATTTAAAAAATAATAATTTTTTAAGTAAAAAAAAAAAAAAAGAAAAAGAAAGTAGCTAGTACTTGAATGTTCATATGAGGAAAAGTAATCACATTCTTTCTTCAACTGTGGCCCAGACCTGCATATGTGCTTGGCAGGCTGGGCTTCATGACTGTGTTTGCCAGATCCTCTGTGACCTCACTAAGCTTTTCTCTCCTTGAACTGTCAAGAGCCAAGAGAGGTTTTGCGGATTTTCTCATTAAAATAAATTAGAAGCTTTCCTTTACATGCCTATTGCACTTTTACTTTATATACTGTAAAGTAATTTTGTCGTTGTTATTACTATTATTATTTTTGTATTTTAGGGAAGGGTCTACAAGGTGTTCAGGGTCTCACTGTGTAGACTGGATTCTTAGTGATCCACCTGTTTACCGCCTTCCAAGTGCTGGAATTACAAGAGCGTGCCACCACGCCCAGTTTCAATTGCCATCACAGCATACCCCAGGGGAGGGGCCAGCATGGCAGGCCCAGGGATAGAACTTACCAGCCCTGTGCCTGTTTGCAGGCATTGTAATCCACTGAGCTATTTGGCTGGCCCCCTAAAATAAATATATTAACTGCCTATGTCTTTAATATTATTATATTTTTATTACCACATCATCTGCTATTTTTCATTTATGCTCTATCAAACAATTTAGAAGATTTTTTTCTGGGCTTAGTTATATTTTAAAATTTTTTATACATATGTTTATTCATTTAATAAAGTTCATTAAAATATTTAAATTGACAGGACTGATAGTTTCAATTCTTTATATGTCCTAGATACAATTCTTTTGTCTGAGGGACAATTGAATATTTATTTTTCCACTCTGTGGGTTGCCTTTTCACTCTGTTAGTGATATACTTGGTTGTGAAGAAGCTATTTAATATGATTAGATCCCTGTTATTGATTCTTTGTATTAGTTCCTGTGCCATTGGGATTTTGTTCATGAAATCCTTGCCTACATCTGTTATCTCTGCCAGGAAATTTAGTATTTCTACCTTAATATTTAGATCTCTGATCCATTTTGACTTTACTACATGGTGAAAGACATGGGCCTAGTTTTAGACATTGCTATGTGGAGAGCCAGTTTTCTTTTTTTTTTTTGCCTTTTTGAGACAGGGTCTCACTATGCGGTTCAGGCTGGCCTTAAGCTCACTTTGTAGCTCAGGCTGGTCTCGAACTCACAACAATCCTCCTGCCTCAGCCTCCCGAGTGCTGGGATTACAGGCCTGCGCCACCACGCCCGGCTTCTTTTTTTTTTTTTTTTGTTTTTTTTGTTTTTTGTTTTTGGAGCCAGTTTTCCCAGAACCTTTTATTATAGAGGCTGCTGCTCTTCCACAGAGGGTGTTTGGCTCCTTTGTCAAACAGAAGATGGCTGAGTGTGTTTCAAGTTGTTTCTGCCTTTTCCAATCTGTTCCACTGATTCTTGAAATTGGGATTCTGAGATGAACACACACTTCTCAGATGAGGAAATACAAATGGCAAATAAATATATGAAAACATGTTCAACGTCAGTGATCATTTTGGAAGTGCAACACTGAGAGTCTGTCTCACCCCAGAGAGAATGGCTATCATCAAGAATCAACTGATAACAAAGGCTGAAGTGGCTGTGGGGAAAAAGGACCCTTTCCCTACTGTTGGTGGGAGTGTAGCTTGGGGCAACCACTGTGGAAATCAGTGTGGAAAGTCCTCAAAATCTAGAATTAGAAGTCCATTCAACCCAGCTATTTCCTTTAAAGTATCTTCCTGGAAGAATCAAATGGTCATATCACAATGATACATTCAGACCCACATTTGTAGCAGCCCAGTGTATAACAGCACAACCAAATCTTGTGAATAGCTCCAGTGCCCATCAACCAAAGAACGAGTAAAGAACATATTTCTTTTTATATACAATGGAGTGCTACTTGGCCATAGAGCAGGGTAAACTTGACAAAAAGGAGAAACTTGAGAACGTACCCTTTCATGAAATAAATGAGACTAATGTGTGTAAATGTCACATTAACTCCCTGGTGTGAGAAACGGAGTGAATAAGGAGCAAAATATACAATGGATATTGTGAAATGTAAAGACATTGTTGAAAAGCAAAGAGAAAATAGGGTGGGGGAAAGGAAGGAAGGGGACACAAAACAAAAGATAATAAAGTAGGATAAAATGGAAGTGCTGGCCAAATAGCTCAGTGGATTAAAGTGCCTGCAAATTCCCACTCAATCAGTGGGCTTTAGGTCAGGGGATCCGGGGAGGTGTTGGTGAGTGGGTCCTGAGGTTTCAGGCCAGACACTGGCTTGGAGGGGTTGAGGACAGGGATCCGCGTAGCGCGCGTGGGAAGAAGCCAAAGGCTCTCCCTCAGACTCACTACACTCTCACTGATCTGGGAAGCCTGGTGAGTCTTGTAAATTCGCTCTCGCTGAGAGAGCGTGGCACGGGAACCAGGAGGCCGCTGGAGTCAGCCACTGTCTCAGGCTGGTCTCTGGCTGGTCGGGCGTGGGCGGGATGGAGGAGGATGGCAGAGTCGGCCGCGCTGTCTCTGGCCGGTCTCAGAGGCTGGGCGGGGGCGGGCGGGATGGAGGAGGATGGTGGAGTTGGCTGTGCTGTCTCTGAAAAGAATACTGGGCAGTGTGAAATCCTGCCAAGATACTGTAGCATCTTGCACTACCTACTCAAATGAGATCTCTTAATCTCCCAAAGATGCCAAATCCTATTCGAAGGCTACTTTGTTATGTATCATGAATGATTATTGATCTAATTTCCCTGTTTGACTAAAATTTGATTGAGTACAGGTAGGAGTTGTTTGCAGCACTGCAATCTTCTAGTCCAGGGTCAGGAATCGGTCCAGTATTAGCACTGTACCTTGTAGCCCATCTTCGTTCAATCATCTCTTCCATGTTTGCCTCAACTCCAGTCAAGCAGCACTAATAAAAATTCTTTTCACTAAGTTGTCATATTAGGGGTACGGGAGATAGCTCAGTAGAATAAGCGCTTGCCTGGCAAGCACAAGGTCCTGAATTCAATTCTTGGTAGTGAAAAAATAAATAAAATACATAAAAAAAAAAAAAAGTGCCTGCAAGCAAGTGCAGAGGCCAATGGTTCAATCCCGGGGGCCTGCTATGCCAGCCCTGCCACTGGGGTGTGCTGAGATGGCAATTGAGACTGGGTGTGGTGGCGCGCGACTGTATTCCCAGCTCTTGGGAGTCTGTAAACAGGCAGATCACTACAGGTCCAATCTAGTAGTGAGACCTTGAACACCCTGTAGACCCTTCCCGAAAATATAAAATAAATAAATAGTAAATAAATAAATAAAATGGAACTAGAGCTTTAAAAATAGGGAGGAAATCGGGTTTGAAGGGAGGGCAGTAGATGGGGAAAAAGGAGAAATTAAAATATATCATATACAGGCACAAATTCTCTAATTTACATAAATTCAAAAATGCTAAAATTGAGTAAGTTTGGTTGCAAATCACACCTATGTAGGACACTACATTGGTGTGAACTTTTGACACTACATTGCATGCATTTTTTATAACAGTGATCACTGCAAACTTACTAACGAATGTGTCTGTCTCACCATGACTTTTCCATATGTGCAGGGACAATCTCTCTATGCTCTGATTGCATTACATTCCTTCTCACCTTCGCTTTCATCCCCTTCCCTCCACCGCCCTTCCCTTTCTTCTCCTCCCATTTCCAGCAGGCCTCTCTCTACTTTTATATTACCTTTTTGTCTGGACTGAACACATGAGAAAAACAGAGAGTGGTTTATTTCTCTTAGCACGACAATCTCCATTCCCTCCCCCATTTTCTGAAAATGACATGATTTTGTTTTTCTCTCTGGCTCTATAGCATGTCATTGTGCATACATGCCAAATTTTCTTTTACTTTCTTGTGCTTACTCATCCATTTGCAGGTGTCCATGTTAATTCTATTATTTGATTATTGTGAAAAAAAACAAAGGTCAGAAGTAAGGAGCTATATACTTCTGGTGTGCTGACTTGGGTCACTTCAGTATATACCCAGGAGATATATTGCTGGATAATATAGTAATTCTATTTTCAGTTTCTTGCCATTTCTAATGAATTTAGTTCTGCACACTCGAACTGGTCACAAAAGAGTTCAACGGGTCAAATATTATTTCCCTACTTTCGAGGGGGAGATGGACTACACTGGTAAAGCTTCTCAAGTATGGATATTTGAAGGAGAAATAGAAAAGATTCTTTTTGGAAATTTGTTATTAGAGTTGTATTTTAGTATATGCTGGAGCTTGATTCCATAAACTTCCTCCTGCCCACAGGATGCAGAGACCTAAGGGTCTTCAAATTCTTTATCCTTCAAATTATCTCTAGATTTCTTTAAATACCACATATAACACAAAAGAGTGCTATAGTGTATTATTTAGGGATAATGGTGAGATAAACTTCGATATGTTCAATGCAGAGATGATTTGAAACATTTATGAATATGTTTGCAATGCATAACATTTATATTTGTTTGGAGGAATTGTTGTGCATCATATCTTGATCATGTTTGACAACTTTTGTAATATTTTCTATCTGTGTTTTGCTGAATCTGCAACATGTGGATACAGAAGAAAATTGCACAAAACTTTACAAACTTCAAGGTGAAATAAAATCTAGTAAGGCAATGCTTTGACCATATGCTGAGTCTCTGACATAGTGGTGGAAATTTTGGATTAAGAGTTTGCATCTCTTACAATCTGTGGAGACAGTGGCTATATCTGGAAGACAATATTTTCAATGCTACTGGATTAATACAACCCATTTTCACAGCACAATCATTGTACTTCTGAGTTGTCCTCAATGTATTCGGGAAGTCCCCTGGACCAGTATCTTGTCTAATTTCAGACACACAGTAGTGTTGCCTCACAAAATTCAAGAGATTTCATTAAATTTCAGTAACATACTGCAAGAAAATTACTTGTTGTTTATCTACAATCCAAGTTCAACCTGTTGTACTGTATTTTTATTCACTAAACCTTACAGCCCAGGAGGCATTATTGAGTCCAGTGGTTACAAATCTTTGATAAGTTTCAGGATATGTTACAAGAATGAAAGCACCAATTGAAATACCAAGTCCTTTTAGTCCTTGATTCAGTTTGTCTTTGACATGTCTCTAGAATTTGAATGTCCCCATTTTCTGAATGGTACTGATGATTCTGTCCTCTTTCCAGTCTTTTAGGATGATTAGCTACTCCCAAAGCCATGTTGGATGATAAACAAGAGAAATCCTATTACTTGTCTTCCATAAATCATGCAAAAGATACATTTTTGATGTATCTTGATATTCTACCTGTCTGTTATCAATTCACCAATCTCGCAGAATTATCACAAAATTTAACCTAGATTTTGAAGGCACTGTTAGGAAGTGGGGCTTGGTTGAAGAGGGCTTTACTAGAGGCCTAACATGGAGGGGCAAAACTCCCTTCCTGCAAGCACTCTTCCCTTGCTCCTGGGCCACCACCGTATGACAGCTTTTCCCCACTAG